>JAOEHX010037667.1:24032-48218 GCA_025448015.1 Bolborhynchus lineola
ACCTGGTCTCCTACTCACCAAGTCAAATGATAAAATTTTAGTAGTATACTTTTTGAAAAAAATATAGTGGAAATCAAAAGAATTAAAAAAATGCTTATGATGGTAACTTGTAGCCTGGCACTGCTCTACTCATGCTCTTTTACTATTGGAAATAATAGGGGTTTAGTCACTGGAAAATCTACCACTAACCCCCCTTAATTCTGTAGATTTGTGGTGGTGATAATGGTCTCTTAAAGGTGGGTTCAAGTTTGTAATTACCTCTATTCTACTTGTCTAAAATTTCCAATATAATGTTTTCCAGTAACAATAATACTAATCCCAACCAACAGACATCAGAAAAAGACAATAATATTTGGATATATAATATAATAGTACCGCACTGATTGTTCAGGTTAATTGGCTTTGAACTGTTGAAATTAAGGAATGCTGAGTCTTACCTAATGTACTTGGAAATTTTGTAGCAGCTAAATAAGTCAACCAGAAAGTGATCAAAGTGACAAAGTGATCAAAGTGAAATGGAAATTATATGTAAAAGTATGATCAAAAGGGCTACCATTAAATAAATATTTTGGAATGTTAGACATGTTAAAAGAAAAAAAAATAAAACATGAAAGAAGTAAATGGTGTACTGAAATAACTGTAAATAAAACTAGTGTCCAGAATAACATTGCATAATGGACTAACAATGTGTATTGAGTTTATGTGACTTATTCTCGCTGAAAGGAATTGTTTTGTTCTTCATCTTTTTAGTGCTGCATTGTGTGATTTGATGTTGCATTTTATTTATTTATAATTTTCCAGGACTGACAGCGGCTGCCATGGCAGAGGCTATGAAGTTACAGAAAATGAAACTTATGGCAATGAATAGCCTTCATGGAAGTGGAAGTCAAAATGGAACAGAGTCAGAAAATGAAGAGCTCAATTCAAATGCAGGTAAGTAATGCTGTGCATGGGAAACAAAATCAAAAATCTGTCTTCAAATTCTTGTGCTCTTTTGTTGTGTACGCTTTGCTCTGCCAGTGTCAGATCAAGATTCCTGCACCCGTTCCTGCAGTATTCCTTCAGTTTTCCTCCTAACGGCCCTCTTCATTTTTTTTTGAAAAAAATATTGGTGAAGGATTAGTTTCATTGTATGAGAATGCAGACATTTTAAACTGTTCCCTAGCAGGTTTGTACTAACAAAAGACTTCTTTATTGGCAATAATGCAGCAAGTCTATAGAAGTTTGGAATGATGGAAAGTTTCCAAAACATCAGGTTATTAGAACTTATAATGAGATCCACAGTTCACTAGAGAAAGGTAAAGAAGGGAATGCTCAATTACCAAGTGTTTGGCTTTTCTGCATTTTGTTCTTTCCTTTTATGGATGTTTGTAAACCACAGCTTTGAAGAAAAGTTGTGGTAAACATTTGTTATGGCCCACCTGGCTGGAATAACCTGAGGTAGAAGGCATTGACGCTGAACACATGTTCAGTCTATACTTCTGTAAGAATTTGTATAAACTTGAACTAAGCTCCCCAAGTCCCAGCTACACTAGGATAGGGTTCAAAGGTTATGAAACTAATACTCTGAAGAGGATACCTTCTTTGTTTATTCTAATATCCTTCTTGGGTGTAGAGAAAAGATTTTTACTTGGATAGTGTAGAGAACCTAGAATAAGAAGTCTGCTTTGTCTCAGAGAGTTGTTAGATACCTACCTTTATTAGCCTGTTTCGCCTGGAATTACTTTTTTGACATAAACAAGCCTACAATGCACTCTTACCATTTTGGAAGCTTACACATCCTTTGTTTTCATTATCAGTTCAAGAATAGAGGCACTGTGTAATCCTCTCCCATTGGCATTCACACATCTCTGAAGTCACACATGGCGTCTCTAAAGATGAAGATGCTCTAACGGTTTGCTTGCTTGGCTGGGGTGTAGTGTATATGCATTGTACCATCAAGATGGTAATTTATTAGACCAATAAAGCAGCAGCTGGGAGGTCTTAGATTCATTTTCTAAAGGAATAACTTTGAATTCATGACAAATTATGCACAAAGCAGTCTTTCCAGAAGTGATATTGCCTCTTGCTAATTTTGTGTACTCATCTGTATTGAAGAAATCTGGCTTTGAATTCATGCATTAAACCCTTTCCCAGCTTTCTATTATGTAGGATATGTATTTCTTATTCACCCCTCAGACCCTAATTACTTGGTGCATATTGAATTCAGAAAGAAAGCACTGAGAAAGCTTATTTAGTTTGTGTAACTCTTATACTTTGTATATAGTTTAAAATGAACTATGAAGTTTCACTGAATGCTAAAAAATATGACTGAAGGTAGAATTCCTATAGGAAAACAAGGAAGCTTCATACAGAAAAGATGTACTGTTAGTGGTTTCAAAAGCTTGCTAATCTGAATGTTCAAGGTTTCATGTGTTACCTGATTTGGCAAAATTTGTATACTTCACTTAGTGAGAAACGGGAGTACATTGATATTATTATTTTAGGTACCTTGTTGACAAGTTTTATAGGGGACTATCATACCGGCTTTTCAACAGGATGTCTAGAGTGTGCATGTTAAATGAAGGCTTTCTGAGATTTAGCAATTCAGTGAGTTCTATAACTGACTCAATACCAATTTAAATATTTGGAAAAATTCCTGCTGACTTTAACTGAAGTTCCAGTGAGGTCCAAGGATAAGGATATGGAGTCAGTTGCGTAAAGATCTTTTCTCAATTCTTTTCATTGCCTAATTGAGTAAAATTACCCAGAGCAAATTTGCTGGATCAAGTTGCTTGCAGACAGAGAAAAAAATCTTCAACAAAAAGATCTACTAATTATACTACAAATCACAATTTTGCCTCTTTTTAGTATCTTCAGTGCCAGCATTAGGATCACTTATTTAATGCATGGCTTCTGCACGTATTGGAGAATCATTTTTTAAAGATTTACATTCAGAAGGTACAGCAGGATGTGTCAAACCACCAACCCCCCACACAAACAAAACCAACAGAATGAATGGAATGTAAAACTTAACTGCTCGATGTACGAAATAACTGAGGAATTATCAAATATTCATTACAGAAAACTCATTGGGGTGTGAAGAGAGTGGGCATTTTGTTTAGAAGTTCATGCACATTTTGTAACTTTGATTCACTGTCAAGAGAGCACCATGATAAGATGCGTGAAACCTTTACCAACTATTTGTTTTGCTCTAGACTCTTGCAGTTTAGTTGATTATTAAAACCAGAATGGGGATGTGAAATGAGAAAGAAAATTGAATTTTGAAATTTTTTTACAAAGAAGATGTAAGAAAGAACAGAGCAAAGGAGTTAGAAGCCCCATAAGTGAGAAAAACATTTTCTTTTAGGAGAGAGACCTACAGTTTCTTTGATTTGAGGTTGTGTTTAATAGCTTCTGTAATGGCTGCAGCATGACTCTGCATCTAGCTTTCAGCATGAATAACAACCTGTTCGTGTTTCATTTAGCTCCAAATGAGAAATTCTGTATTTTATTGTTTTAGGAAATTAGTCTATGTACTGTTGCTCCTGGAACTTTATAATTAATCAGTAAAGGTTATGGCTATGGAGAGTTTGTGGGAAATAGATGTCTGAATGATTATAATTGTAGCTGTCAAATCAGAAATATACAGAGCAGAGGACCTTTTGCTTCCCTGGATTATTATTTTTTTTCCTTTCTTTCTACTGTAACAAAGACTTGGAGGGTTGCAGTTTTACTTAAAAGGCCACAACTATAGAGGTTGTTGGGTTTCCACCTCAGTCTTGCACATCGGCTTCCGTTGGTGAGCATATGATACACACCACCAAATAGTTCACATTAGGGTGTGTGCCTTCCTCCTCATTCTGTAGTCTGAGGAGTGGAATTGTTTCTTTTGCTGTAGCATGTTTTGAATTAAAAATGTAGTTGATCTGTATTAGGTTCTGAAATTTTATTGCCAGATTTTTTGGAAGTATGTCATTATGTACAGGCCTTTAGTGTAATAAAAAAATGGTGAGGATGGCCTGTCAGATTAATTTCATTCCCCATCTGTATCTTTTGAAGTTGGTATGAAATAATTTTGGATTTGCTTCTTTAGCAGTGACTAGAATGTCACTTCTGTAGTTTCTTTCTCTCTGTGTGTGCACCTATGATGATAGAGATTTTTCAAGAATTTCTTTATCTGAAGCCAGAATTCATGCTATCCATTTAAAATATGATCTCTGACTCTAAGGATCACTGACTAAAATTCCTCATATGACGTATTGTCCTCTAGGAAATTACAGGTGTGGAATTGAGTCTTACAAGTGTGTCTAAGACTCTGGGGAGTAAATGTGCCACTTCTTTTCCCGCTTATATTACAGCTGGCATACTTTTGCTGTCAGGTTCTACCTACATCCTTTTTGTGATATTACAGTAATCATCTCAGTAGTGGTGAAGTTTACTGCTGGAATATTCCAAGTAACTTATAAAATAAATAAATAAATAAATGCTGTTAGAGACAGTGCTGCAACTGTGAAAAATGTACCAAACAACCAAAAAATATGCACGTATTTTTTTAATTGAAGTAATACATTAGTTCACAGTGCTGTGAGGAATGTTGTTATACGTTTGAACATTAATGTCCTCCTTCCACTCTCTCTGCGGAAGAGAAAGAGATTTGTTTGCACCTTCCTACTCATCATATGAAGTGTTGAAGCAAACTTCTTAGGCAGTTAAACCCTCATATTTAATCTGGCAATATAGGTTCTCTGGCCCCAAAGTCCAGCTGATCTGTGCTAGCTGTTCTTTGTGGCTTAGTGTCTGTCTCCATCATATTGCAGGACCTGGGAAAGAAGATTGAATTTCATGAACCACCTAGGTGGGTCCATAGGTGTCTGAAAGAGGGAGAAATTAATACCTCTGTAATTCCCAGTAGCCATAAGTCTTTCATAAGTGTGTTCTTCCTTTTTAGCTACTCTGTGTGAGTCCTTGGAGATGAGATGGTTTGCACACTTCTGAGGGTTGTCCTGAGTCCAGAGGGTTGCTATAGCTAAGGCAAGTCATACTGTAAAGCATGACAAATAATATGAGCCTTTCATGTTCCACTTTGGAAAATAAGTAAGTTTACAAGTTTGAAGCTGGCAGCTGAAGCCAGGTATGATGAATGCATATGCAGATCTTCGTAAGTCCAGCCATGTAATCAGTTTTGGTGTTCTATAGAAATAAAATAAAACAAAACCTCTCTGGTTGCACAAAAGTGTTTATAAAGATCATCTCTTTCATCATTAGGCAATAGTAAAATTAGGTGAAGTGTATTCTGGAAATTAGCATGTAATTGCCTAGGGAAATTGGAAACTTATTTGAAATCAGAGGTGGTGGGGTTTTTTAATAGCATGGCAGCAGGTAATTTGTACAAATACGTGGTAAAAGTGGAATGTGAAGGATAGATTGCAAGGCACAGTATTGGTGATATAACCTGATCATCCCGTAAGCTGCGTAAGTAAATAAGGATCAGTGCATAGCAGTCCCTGACAGTACCTGTTTGTTCAAAACCTCAGTGCAAAGAATAAAGCAGTTATTTCCTTCTGTTGGCTTTTGGAGTTAGCATGCATGATTTAATAAATGTGTTTTGCTTTCCCAAGAGAGATATCAAACAGTACTAAGTGTTTCAGTGGTATTTCCTTAGGAAGTCAAAATGTTATTCTGTATGTAGAGTCTTGTTGCTTAATTTCCAGACAAGGAGCTAAGTTAGGCAGAAAAGAAAGGAAAAACACCCCAGCTTTTGGCATATGAGGATCAGAGAAAGAGCTCTTCATAGGAAGAAAAAAATAAAAAGTGTTATCTTTAATCCTTTTTTCCCTTCAGTACCTGCCATGCAGTTTTCTCACAAATGCAAACATCCTTCACAATCTGTTTAAAAAACCACAAATACATCACTCAGAGGAATATTTAAGGAACCATCAGGAGGGAAAAAACTCATTGGTTTAATGGAATGCTGTCAAGGAAAATCAGCATCACAAACGACACAGGGGCAGAATTGATACTTTTGCACTGACATGTTAAAAGAAAATCCCATGCATTATTTAGAAAACCCAGAAATCTGTCAGCTGTATGATTGCCGAGTTAGCAGAAGCAGGAGGATGCTGCTCAAGTTGAAAAGAAACGCGTAGGCACAGATCCATATTGTAACCTTTCATGTTCTCCACCCACCATGAATACCCAGCTATTACACGGTCAGCATTTTTTAGTTTTTCTCTTTTAAAATTTTCAAGTGCTTGAAAAGTCAAAAGAGGTAGGACTTTTATTCAAAAAAGCAGGATGCCGAGGCTGTTATTTTATTGTAAGAGTAAAAATGACAAGACCAGAGAACAATTTTTTTTAATCCTTGAGTGCTGTGCAGACTTCATGAAGTCATTTTTCCTGTAGCTAAGGCAAGTATTTTTGTTACGTGAGTAGAGAGTTATTGTTTCAAAGATGATAATTTTACTTAAAGAATGCAAAACATTCATGCCATTTTAAAAATATAAGCAGTCAAAACTGCAACTAATATTTTTAGAATCTATCAAAAAGCTACTGAAGCATGCATTTAATTTTCTTTAATTGTCCTTTCTCCAGGAGGAATATATAGTCTTGAAGTAAGAAAAAATTTAATATGCTTTGTTTTCTTTGCCACCTCATCTAGAAACTGTGCTTGTTTGACTCCAGCCCGAGCAGATATATTAAAACATTATATCCTAAAAACTGAGACATCTGTCCTGTTTCTTTAGACACACACATTGGTCATGGTGAGTGTGAAGATACACTTGCTTTTCACGCTGGAAGTTGTGGCTAAGGAGGCATGCTTCTTCACTGAGTGGTGAGGGCAGCGAGCTCCTAGTCCACAGCCCTCAAGCATGAATGGATTGTGCACTGAGGTAGGTAGGATAGGTAGGGAAAGGTGAAACTTTTGATCTGTCTGTTTTCCTCAAGCATGCAGATGACATTGTACTTGTGAATATGGCCCATGATATAGCACATATTACACAGCTGATGGGACCAGGCTGGGAGATAGGCAGTGATGGCCCATGTCATGCAGAGACAGAGCTTTAAAGATGTCCTGGAGATCAGAAAGAAGTTCAGAGCACTTCATGGCTTCTGTTCAGCCTCTCAGTTTGAGATACATTTCTCTGGGGGAGACTGAATGCTGCAGTAGCGCTGGGACATGTTGCAGTGTGAGTTTCAAAAAGCATCCAAGCTCCTGAAGCCCCTGGACGAGATACTGGTTCCTTTGAGGACTGACTGGGAGCACAGAGGCAACGGAGCAGCATCCTGAAGTCTGATGAGTCTCCTCTGCATAATGAAGGCATGTATGGCCCCATAGGTGACTAGCTGTGAGGACAAGCTCTGCTTAAGAGTGTTTATCTGAAGGCCATAGTACTTGGAGAAGATTTATATAGTGATGAAACTAAGTGGCTTTCAGGATGCACTTCCACCATAGGTGTGGAGTTGTGGTTTCTTGGAAGTTTCTTGAACCTACTTGCAAGAAATTGTAAGCTTTTTTACTCAGTGAAAATAGAGGGAAAGAGTGGAAACATTCACTTAACACTGAAGCTTTAAAAAGCTTTACCTGTTGCTGCTTGTCAGAAAATTCTGTGGTTGCTGAAAGATGCAGAGCAAGGAATTCCCTGCAGATAATGTAAGTGAGGCCTTCCTGGGGCCAGCGACTGACAATTCTGGAGGAAAAGGTTGATGTTTTCTTTTTTAAGATACAGCTCCTCAGATACTAGCCAGGAACTGATGAGCCATTTGGTTCATTTGTACTTTGCCTGTGTTCTGCTTTATTCTCTTTTGTTTCTTCCTAATGGTCGTGGCTTTCATAGGCTCTCTCAATTATGCTGAGAACCGAGTCTCCATGTGTAAAGCTTGGAAACAAAATGCACATATATGTGTTTCTTCGGCAGATAGTAGTAGGGATTTGCAGTGAATTATCAGTTGTCTCTTTATGCTGTGTTACCCTACCACTAGGCAGGATTTGGTACCAAGAATTTTAGCATGTTTTAGTGAACCATGGTTGCAGTAGAGTATAAAAGTGAATTTTTTTATCTGCAACCTATTTTAAGGTCACATTTTTGATTTTTAAGCAGTTAGCTATTGAATGTGTGTGAGTACTTTAGCTGTCTTTTTAAGTATTCTTTTACATCTAAATATGTATGTAAATACTTTGTAGTAAATGTACATGATTCATACCTAAAAGTATGTATGTTGTTTCATCATCTAGTATTTGCATATTTGGTTTGTCTGAGACCCAACTCTGAGAAATACAAAGTAGCTCTGGCTTTAGTTTTAAAACTAATAAAGTAAATCTTCAGAGCACTACTGGAAATGGAATTGTCTCTGCTTTTCTCTGTAACTGTGAGGCAACTTTATATTTGAGAGAAATTTCTGTTTCAGAATTTGATGCTTGTCTAACATGATGCAATCAGTTGGTATTTTTATAACATAAGTTAATGCAAACTTTGAGAGATTAATCAAATGTTGGTAGTATCTTGCATAGACTTTTTCTAGAAAACTTCTTATTCAATGTTTACGCTCCAGTTTGTGTAAATGCTTTTTGAATAGGTAATTCTCAGGGGTGAATTTTAAATACTTTTGTGACAATTAGATGCTGCTAAACATTTATGAATTGAGAATATATACATATACTTATAAGTTTATATTTCAACAGTTAAGCATATCACACAATCTGCTTCCTCAGTATACTTTGGCTGTTATCTTATTTGAAGTCAAAGATCTTACATTTCTCTTTTGCCGAGCATAAAGTAGTTTTGGGGTTTTTTTTCTTTTTCATAAAGACTTCATAAAAGAATTTTGTACAATGATTCCCAACTTTAGCTGGAACAAGTTAAATTTAGGAAATCAAGATTCATACCAATTAAAAAAACCCTTTCCTAATGCCAAATAATATACCTCTGGGTGCACACAGTGTAATCACAGACTCTCTAGATTCTTGCTGTATCTACTACCAGAGCAAAGTGCAGCAAAAGATAAACTAATGACAAAATGCAAATGGTATGGCCAGACTGCATAGAACTGGGAGCTTTCACGTCTGTCACCTTTCAGATCCTTTACAAATTTATGGTCTTAGAGTGCAGAGGTCTAAATCTTCAAAGCTTGAAAAACAGAGGTGCAGCATGAACTAATCTTCATTTTTTCCCCTATCTTCTTACAGCAGCACTAATGGAAATGTATTTTGTTTAATGACTCTGAAATCCTGTTTGTAATTAGATGTGGGAATTGGTCTTACTTTGTAACAGATGATACTGGAATAATAATATGAGAGATGCTATGCTGAGACCACTATCCTCCTAAATCTATATCATTTTTCATTTTATTGACAGGAAATGTGTTCCTGGAACAAAGGGATTGATTTTGAAGAGTAGAAAAATAATGCCTAGTAAAAACTCAAATGAAAATGCTTTAGCATTACTTAAGTGTATCACAAGAGTACATTAACCTTTTAACTTTATTTTTAATTTTAGTAAACAGTCTTATAATTGTCACTTTGTCACTGATACAATATTTGAATTAATGTACCAAAAGGTAGAGAGCTTTAATTAATGACAGGGTGCATACAATTAAAATGCATATCATATTTCAGAAGGATTATTCAAAATAAAGAATTTTATCTGTTAAAACACTTTTACAGTCTCAAATGAAGTAATTATGAGTGGGCACAGAACATGTGAGTGCAGGCTGAGCTCACCCAGTGTCTTCAGAGTATTAGCCCTCTTCACTAGGTCTTGATGTCTGAATCCTTTGGGCCACTGTAGAGCTGGACTAAGGTTTTTCCTGGGCTGTTACTTTCGCGTTAGTTAGTAGCAGCAGACGCTCATGGTCATTATCATCCTGCTGGAGGAAAGCACATTGCTCAGAAGCATCTCACACTGGCAGTTCTCTGCAAGGCACAGGAACTGCTATAGTGCTGTAGGGAGTGATATCAGAAATGTGCCAATTTTAGGACTTAGAATTTTAGAATGGTTTGGATTGGAATGGACCTTAAATATAATTTAGTTACAATCCCCCTGCCATGAGCAGGGATGCCTTCCACTTTCAGTATATATTTTTATTAAGATCAATACAGATTAGATGCACTGTGCTTTAAAAGGAAAGATCATTCTAGCCAGAACATTGTAGAAGGCTCTGCAGCTGGTGAAGGACATGGTGTGAAGAGTACTGTCCTGCTGGTTGGGAAGCAGAGCTGAGCTCTGCAGGCAGGCGTAGGGAGAGAAGTCATCTCCAGTATCTCCACCTTTCTGGTCTTGATGCTTAGTGGGAAAGGGAAGGGAAAAGTGTGAATCCAGATCTGCCTCTGTGAAATATATTTTGTATTTTGTGTTAAACCATTCTTGGATGAAAGCAAAAGCAGTCTTGGGAGCAGGAACCATCAAGTGGTGATCAGATGAACTCCGATGATTAGGGATGCCCAAAATGCTAAGAAGTACGCTTAGTGATTTGCAGATTTTCCACAGTTCTACCACAGAACGAGAACAGTGAAGTACCATATGTCCTGTCCTCTGGTTTTTCTTTCTTTTTTTAGGTCCTTGTATGTACTCAGTTTCAACAAAATCTCATCTGGCTGTCATTTTGCACAAAGTAGCATAATTGTTTAAGCATTGTGGTGTATTAGCATGCTTAGCCAGTGTGGTTTAATTTCCTATTTCAGTGTGTAAGGATGTAAGGCAGCCAGTACGTAAAGAATTGCAATATGTTAGGAAAAGCAAGTATTGGTGATAGTTGCTTTTGTTAATATTAGTGAGTCAACTTCAGTCTCACATTAATGATATTTTAACAGTAAAATGTACTTTAATACTGTAATTGCATTATAAAATCTGGAACATTCTTGTTCTTGTTAAGGCATATGTAAGTTAAGATGAAAAATGCCGCATTACCTTTGATGCAGGAAACATGATGAGAGTCCCCCAAAGGATGTCATTGCCAGTGATACAGCTGCCAACAGCAGGAGTCTCATGAATTCCAGTTTTAATCAGGTTTTTAAAAAAACTCCCATAACATACAGTTAATTTAGGATGGAGGTAGGACATGTTTGTGGTGTGATCATTTGGTATATTTTCTAACTCAAAAGAGTAGCATTAATCCAAAACCCCCATTTTAATAGTGCGGGTTTTTAGTTAAGGATTCAGTACTAGATTTTTGCAGGGTGCCCTGAACTGACATTTTTGCAGCTGAGATTCGATAGCAGTTTTACTTGGCAACAGTTCGCACTGTTTAAATGTCTAGCTGATTTGTGAATTTGATGAGACAGAAGTCACAGTGGTCTCAAGTAATCTGCCTTTACTTGCACCCACAAAGTAAGAGGCATCCCTTAGATCTGAAGTAGGGACTACATGGATAAATGGGACATGCACAGATCAGAACCTTGCTATTTTTTTTAGAGTACTGTGGCTATCTTGAAGAGTTATATTCAAGTTTTGTTTTTTCTTTAATAAAGTTTTGATCCATAAGAGAATCAGGATTATGCATTTATTTCTGTGATTTAAAAAGTAAGCATCTGACAGTTTTGCATAATAGGTTATGCTTTCTGCTCCATATTCTGTTTTTAAAAAGCTGGAATCCAAAGCTGTGAGTGACATTTTGGTAGAATTTTTGCAAGTACAGTCATTACCAAATTAAAAATAGATACAGGTGGGTAGTCTGTGTTTTTAGCTCCTTATAAAAAAAAAACCCAACCCCTAACCGTATACAAGAGCAGCAGTTTATCAGATCATACTAGTTACAATTAAGAAAGACCAGCAATGTTGTCTCGGACCATGAGTAAATGTACTTTTATCACCAGAGTGTGTCAGAAGTCTCTAATTTCCATGGCTGTGACATCTTTTTCTCAAATGAAATTCTTACTCTTAATTCTTTAGAAGCTTAATTTAAATCAATAAGATAACTGAAGAATATTAAAACCTGGTCCATTTAGTCAGGAGAAGAAAATCTTTTTGGCAGCATATAATTGAAGCTACTAATTTGTCCATAATCTAAACGGAAAATGCATGGATTTTTAGTATGAGTTTCAAATGTCATCTTAATGTGTTTATTATCTTGGAGATGTAACCAATATTATGTTATCAGCTAACTAGGATATATTTTAGGGTGACCAGTTTGTGTATTAGTTTTTCCAGATGCAAGTTTTGTCTTGGCAGGCACAGAAAGCATACATGCTATTCATGGTTTTAGAATAGCAGCATCTTCTCAAACCATGGTGTTTTCTTGAAAAGTTACCTGAACCATTCTTGTAGCTGAAGAAGAGACCATAATGTAGGATTAACAAGCCTGTGTTGTGGATAAACACTCTAGGCTGTGGCCTCCGATTTATTGTGTTGCAGCATACACATCTAGGACAGGGAGCAGACGTAGTTTGGCAGTGGCAGGGTGAGTTCAGGGTGGGCCATTTCACCCTGCCATTTGGCACTGCCTCTGGATCCCATCTCTGTATCGCAGTTTGCAGTTTTTAGGATCACAGGAAAACAGCACTTTCAGACATGTTTTCTTACCCACACTCCCAATGAAGCATGAACTCTGCCAGCGTCATGCCTGACTCATAGCTGTCTGGCTTGATTTTAGAAATTTTATGGGCTAACTAATCATGGCTCATTTTCCTAATGTTTGACCTAAGTCTTCCTTGTTACAGTCTTTCCTTCTTCTTCTTGCTCTGTACACTGTGGGTATGGAGAACAGTTTATTCTCTTGTATTGCTGAACATGTCTTTTATCTTGTAAAGCCTATTAAGTGAGTCTCCTAGCTGTCTTCCCTTACCTGCATTAAACAAACCTGCTCTTTTGAATGTGCCTCATACTGGTGATTTTCTAGGTCCCTGGTCAGTTCTCATTGCCCTCCTCTGGCCTTCCTCCAGGTGAGTCATATCCTGCCGGTTCCCAGCTCAACACAAGGCTTCAGTTCAAGGCCATGCCAGTGCTCAGTTTAGCAATGTAGAACCAGTGCAGGGAGAAAGAATTTATCCCAGTCGTACATACAGCTATCCTGTATAACTGTGAAACTCTAAATGCTCCAGGCATTTCCTGGTAGCAGGATACTGCAGACTTGTGTTCACCTGCAGGCTACTGTAGATGTTAGCTACTTTATTTTAATTTTTTGCAGAATAGCTATGCAGGCAATCAAACCCCATTCTGAATTTATAGGATGGCTGTTTCAGCCTTTCATCTGTCCTGACCAAATTTTCACATTGTATCTCTCTTAAACGTTCACAAAGGTTTAGGTAAATTCTGATAAAGATCCAGAATTTTGGATATGCTTATGATATAGACTCTTAATGTGCTAACCGCTGCCTATGAATGTGAAGCATCTTACTCAGTTGCATTTGGCCATTTTGTAGTTCATTCTTTCTTTACAGGTTGACTGGAGGTACATTCTGAAGGTAAATGATAATTGATAGCTGAAACTGAAAGTCAACATTTCCTGTTCAGATCATGTACATTTTTTAAGCAGTACAGAGCCATCTGCAATTAATGCTTTGTTGTATATCTTCTGTATTTACAGTATACTTGACAATAAAACCTTCTTTGACATTTAATCAGTAGCAGAGTTGTTCCACTCTCATTATGTATTCCTGAACTTTATCACCAAGACAAGACATAAATGTTGAACTTGCCTTTAAGATCAGACATGCGTTGGTATTTAAATATGCATCGATATTTAAATATTTCAATGCATTAATATTTAAAATGTAGAAAATTGGGGTGGTTTTTTGTCTGTTCCACATTTATACAATATAAAAATGAAAACAGATTCTGTTTTTTTAAGAAGGTACTCTGTAAGGATGGAGACATGTGACTTTGGGACTAGTGAAACTTCCAGCATATGTGCATAAGAGCTGTATATTCAATTACTAATGGAGCATGAGGGACTGCTTTTCCCCATGTTCTTGAAGGCATATAAGCTAAATTGTGATTTATTTTCTCATATTTCAGATGGAAATTGGAAAGGTAGTAGGAGGAAGTTTCTTTCAAGTTCCTATGAGTCCCGTGGATCTTTTTTCCTAATTGACTTTTCTCTAAGAATTAGATGTGATGGGGGATTTTGGCATTTCATCCTTGAGAAGTACTCCCCTTCACTTACAGGACTTCTTGTATTTTTGTTGATTTTGACAAAGTAGGCATTTATGCAACTTTAATCCAACTTTATTCCCTTTCTTTGTGAAATCCTAGATCCAGGGAGAAAAGTTCTACTGAAAGTGCTAGAATAGCTATCACGAGTAAGATTTAAAATTGCATTTTTATAAATACCCAGTATGTCTGGGTATATACTGTACATTAAATAACATTTCTGTGCTAGTGAGAGATTGAACTTTAATAGAAAAATTTTATGTAAACAGAAGAGGATTTGTGTAAAACTTGTAGGTATCTTATTTTTAGGAGGATAATCTCTAATGAGCCTCCCTGAATTTAAACACAGCGGTTCTGACTGTAGAAGAAATATTTGCATTGGGCTATTGCTAGTGACTGATACTGATTTTCTGTCCGACTAACTAACAGCACTTCTTTCTTTGGAACTGCCTTGAATAATTATAGCCCAGACCCTGCCCCTGTGCTACATAAAAGGAAAGTCCAAGTCATCAGATAGTAGTGAATCTTCCGTTTGGATTAAAAAAAGTATTTTATTTATTAGATGCAGTTATGGCACTGAAATAAATGGTTGGTGCAGTTATACAACATCTCACCTTCAAAACTTAATCATCTACAAACGCCATTTATTTTTTATAAGTTCTTTCCCTTTTAATATGATTCATTAAATATCTTTCTTTTTTTTTTCCCTGCTATTTATTATCTGGTTTGGATGTAGACTCTAAGCATTAATTTCCCCTCAGTCTTAATGTGTGGTGTGATGCTGTCGAAGTATTAAAAATCATACTCACATTATTTAAATAAATTCAAGCTTGAAAGTTTGAAATTGCACATCTGTTCTGCTGTTACCTTCTGCACATCTATTCTGCTGTAACCTACTTCTTACACATCTGTCCTAGAATTTTCCTTGGGGCTGATTTTTTTATTTTTCAAGAAAATCTATATTTTCAATATCCTCCCATTTTCAACACGTAATTTAGGAAATTCCCCGGTAGATAGGAGCTCTACTAGCATGCATCAGAAGGTTTGGCAATGGGTGGAAAGCCATGCATTCCCAGTCTTCATCAAGAGAAGGGCACTGATGGAAAAAGATACCTCAGCAGAAAGCGTGTGTTGCTTTGTAGCTGTAGCTGTTGGGCAGCTCTGACCCAGAGTGGTTTGTGAGTAAGACAGTTTTCCCTCACCCTCTTATCTTTTGCACAGTCATCAAGAGCAGAGGCTCTGTAGTTTCACAGAGTAAAACTACAGGAGTAGTGTAGTAGTGGCTTTTTCTGGTCTAGTGTGTGAATTGGTGAAGAGGGAACTTATGAGGATCAAGATGAATGATTTTTTTACGGGCTATTGATAGTATTTCCTCTCCTCTGCATGTTTGCAGTTGAATGTGGTCTGAATTCAGTGTTTTGAGTGAAATTTGAACTATATATGTGGCGGCACTTGAAGCACGTGACAGTAGGGTGGTCTAGATAGACAGTTGCCTCATAGCTTCTCCATTTATAGTTATCTTTATCTTAATTGTATACATGTAGTAACTTCTAATTCAATTAAGACTAGCAATATTCCACATTAGCCTGCCTGTCAAGATCTACATGATCCAGTATACTATAAAAAAGACATTAGTTTGGTAATATGAATTTAACAAGTTTTAGCTCATTAACCTTGACACCAGCAGTGCTGTAGAGAGGAACCCTTTGATACTGTTCTCAGAATATAGCAGGGAGCTCTGAAAATCTGTTAGAACCTATGGCTATTATTCTCGAGCCTGAGCTAGAGTGTT
This sequence comes from Bolborhynchus lineola, assembly GCA_025448015.1. Taxonomy (NCBI): domain Eukaryota; kingdom Metazoa; phylum Chordata; class Aves; order Psittaciformes; family Psittacidae; genus Bolborhynchus; species Bolborhynchus lineola. Next base: position 39,891 of record JAOEHX010037667.1, read on the forward strand.
AGCTCCTTTGTGCAAATACCTCATGGTAAGCCACAAATTACATTTTTTCAAGTCAACTTTATAGATTGGGTTAGCATTTATTCATAAAAACTTTTTTTTTACATTAGGAGCTTTCTGTTTTTTTTAAGAAGGTCCTTCAAGAGCATTGCCAGCTCTTTCCTGTGTTTCATTGTTCAGATAGCAGACCATTCCAGCACCACTTTTAAAAAGCTTACCTGAAGCGCAGCAGATGAATATTCATGATGACTTTTCTGTAAGTTAAAAAAGATGCTAATTGCAGAAATACTTCTTCAATCACTTCTTTTTGCTTTCCCGGTTCACTTTTGAGAAATCACAGTTACCTTTGTAATAATGTTATTGTTTTAGCTTTAGAAATCTTATATAATAGGTGCCAGCAGTCAAAAGGGTCTTTTTTATTGCATATTTACTTTCATGCTTGGGTTGGGTATGTCTGGATTTCAGAATTGCGAAGAGGTAGAGCTGAACTCACGTTCAGCCTTGTAATACAGCTGTAGTCACAGAGGCATTTGGAAAACAGTGAGAAGGGATTCTATAAAAACACTCTGTATTTTCTTAGGGACAGCTTCAGTTAATCGCTTGCAGTCGTCGTGTCACATTTTATGATTTGGGGATGGGAGTTTGATGTGAAGAGAATTAGCACCCGTCTCTGAGGAGCAACTATATGAAATGGAGGGAAAGGAAGAGAGGCTTACCAAGTGCTTTAATGTGGAAGTGAGGGAACAAAGCAAAATGAACGTGGAATACAGAGTATTTCATTTTCAGCTCTTTGTCTTATTCATGATAGTGTAAAAATTTTCATGTGTGTATTTGTATTTTGTCACCTGCCTTTCCTTTGTTTCCTGGCTTGCTCAGGCAGAAACTGCCTCTTGCTACCTTTTAGGTTATGGAAGTATTCTTGATACAGCCATCCTTTCTGTGTCAAGTAACCTGCTGAAGATAGGGAACAGTTTTGATCCTTTTTCTCCTTTTGCTGGTACTTAGGTGGATCCCTGTCCAGATTTCAGTCTCCCCACTGCATTGCAGCTTCTGCCCTTTCTGCAAATCCCCCCTGACCTTCTTTCTGCCTGTCTGGGGCACGTGGCCCTCAGCCAGCAGTTGCTCTTCATGCAGCAGCTTGTGCCGTTGCTGTGAGTGAAGGGTGTAAAAAGAATGCTGAGGTATAAAGAGATTGGGCAAGTTTTGCAGTGGTTTTCTCAAATGCAAAATAAAAGGCAAATGCTGGATTGGGCATTGGTGACTGCAGCAATGCTGACACACATCAGGAGCACCCACAAAGATGTGTGTTTTGGCTTTGAGAGCACTCAACTCTGTGTGATCCCAGGAGATAGAGACTACCAACTTGAGTGTTGGTAAGTGTGTGCAGCTGCAGTGCAGGTGTGAGGAAGCAGGGCAGAGCTGGAGGGAGCCACTGCCGTCTCTCCAGCCAGGACATGGACATTTGCTCCCCAGTGGAAAGCCAAAGCTCTGCTCAGTGTGGCTTTCTCAATGTGTGCACTGTACACAGTCAATCACAAGATTAAAGATTAACTTGGAACACTTTGATAAAGTGTCAAGCCAGAAGATAGGCAGCAAATAATTTTGCTCATTTGCAGTGTTGATGAGAAGAGGGTTCTGGTAAAAGATCAGAGATGTGATGTATGCAATGTGAATATCACAGACTAATTAAAAAAAAAAAAAAATCACTATTCTGAACTATTGTTTAAAACTTTGGTTGCATAAAGGAGCAGTTAAACCTCAGATCAGTTTTCAGTGTTGGTAAGACTTGAGTACAAACTATTTTTTTTCTTTTCTCTTGGCATTTTTGCCTCATGAAAAGTGAACCTTTTTTTGTCTTATAGAAGTGTAATCCAAGATGAAAAAGTACATCAGATAAAGCTAAACAGAAATTTTGATTGACCTCTAGGTAGTGGGGAAGAGTATGGTGTTCAGGTTGAGAAAGGTTTTTCTCGTGCAAAAAATCAGGAGGAGACACTGTACTTTGCAGAGGTTCTGTGAGTTTGAAACTGGATAATTGTGGCTTTAGCCTTGAGAATGCACCAAATAGTGGTACTCTACAAGGTCAGGTCTACAAGGACAGGTAACTATTTTGAAAATTAATATCACAAAATAGATCTATTAAATATTGTTCTTCTAAGGCATTTAACATTTTTCGCCCAAATTTCACCAAAATCCCTTCTGTGCACGGGAGCTAGACTTAGTCTGTAAAGATCATTTTTTACGTGATCCATAAAATAGTTTCTTAAAATAGCTGAAGAAAATATGGATGCGGGAAAAAATGCTGTTTATGAAATCTTTCATCTAAGACCTAATTTAGGTAGACTCACCTATATATGAAAGCAGAAAATTCTCATGTGGTGGGTAGTTAGGCAGACACGTCTGTAAGCCAAAGCTGCATCTGCAAATACTAGTTTTATTTCCAAAAGGGATGTTACCTTTTTTGATATTTGTGGAAAAGTGTGTCAGGATATTGTGTGAAACAGGCATTTCCTGTGACAAATGTATTTTTGTATGTTTATGTTAAACTATGTATATGCACATATTTATATGTATAACTGTATCTCAATGTATTTGAAAGAAGAGCTACAAATTGGGTGACAGATGTGTGCCTTCTGATTTGGAGGTTTGTAGTCTGACCAGGTTCATTTTGGATTTAAATATATTTCAAGGTATTCAAGCTTGATTTCTTGGCCTCACCTGAGTAATATAGCTTAGAAATAAGGCTTATATGTGGGTAGCTGTCTTCCTATTGTATTTATCACTGAAAATAGACCTCTTTAAGATTTTGTAGAGCAAAATTTGTGTTGTAGACATCTCATTTAAGGTTTTTTCAAAGCTAGCACAATTAAAAATGGAGGTCCTGCTGCAAAATGTGGGGCTAGACACTAAAGAATCAATATGACAGGGGGATCATGTTCAGGGGTGGTTGTTAGACCGATTTCATGGATAGAGGGTATTTACAGAGTAAGATACCAAATACAGGTATCAAAGACATCCAGAGTTGTGGAGCAATCAAGGCTGGCTGTAGCTGTTAAAAAGTGCATTGCTGTTTAAAAATCTCAACAGTGAGTATGGCTGTTTCTCTCTCTCTCTTTTTTAACTGAAAACTGCCTAGAATCTCAGAAGTGAAAATCATATCTTTAAGCTTCCCAAACTAAAGAGCTTTGGGAAGAGTGTATTTGTCATTATGTTTAATTTGCACATACCTCACCAAAGAAAAGGCCAGGGGAGCTAGGCCGAGAACACAGCTGTACAGGCAGCTCAACTAATTGCCTCTCCATCCTCAACCTCATTTATCTTCATTTCTTCCCAATTATACCAAATTATCAATAGTCTCTGTTGCATCAGAGTCTTAATCCCCTTTATTCAGGCAGCATTAGATAGTGGCAGATGAATTCTTGGAGGGAGTCAGGGTAAACAGCCATGAAATGCCACCTCTGGCAGATGGCATTGCTCACAAGAAATGTGACAAAACATTTGGAATTTGTTACTAGGCATTGGTATGAGAAAGCAAGCTGTCAATATTTTTTTAAATGATAATCAAGGTGGTGCATACTTATACCATGAGCAGAAATGAATCCTGTCCAAAACCTCAAGCTTAGTTAAGTTCAGCTTGGCACTGTGCTATTGTATTTTGTTGCTGAAAACTTCTTATTTTTCATTCTTCAGAAATACTTTCACTTTATCTGGTATTAATATCAACATTTTAATAATGTTTGTTCTGCTGATAGTTGTTAGTTATGGTTTTGCATGCCTCAGAAAGAGCTATGAATTTGAAGACATAGAATATCCTATATACAATGAATTTAGGCTGTGTTTTCTTGAATAGCTTGTTAGGCACTGTTAGTCTTTTCTAGAGGTTTGATCCTGCTCCTTAGAGAAGCTAATGTAAAACTCCCACAGATACTCATTGACGAGAATTGCACTAGAGATTAAATGAGAGCAACCTAATGACTACATTCTGAATGAGAAAAATACTCTGAAAATCAAAGATAGATTGAACCTGTAAGATGTCCAAGTGCTGTGGTAGGTATGTACTGTAATATTACTAAGCAAAAATGAAAGCGATGTTTAAACAAAGTACAAAGTTGGCTGCTAGTATAATCCAGGATTTTTTTGTGTGTTATTTTTAGGCTGCAAGTAAGTGAAACACAGTACCTTTCAGTGCTGGCCTTTTATGTGAATTAGGTTTACTCTCAGGCTCTCCTGGTTTTGGCAGCATTCTACATATTTTGGAAGTCAGTAATAACTTAGTGCAAGGAATCAAATGCCTGATATAAAAAATGGTGCATCTTCAGAATTAGTATACAGTTTGCCAGTGTTCCTGTACCGGTGCAGCTTGTTGATACTGTGCAAGTATCAGCACTTACTGATTGTTCATAGAACCCAGGGCTGTAAAATCTCATTGGAGAGCTTCTACAGTCATTCAGTTTGAATAGGAAAGGATGTTGGGTATCCCTTTTGCAACATCTCATTCTGTGTTAAAATCTCCAATGTCACAAAGTTCTGTGTAGGGGCTTCAAGTTGGCAGAGGTTTGGAATAGTATCCAGATGTATATGTAGGAGGTGCCACAAGTTATTTAATTCTTTCAAGCCATTTTTATACGTTTGAATTTTTTCAGTATTATTAGTTTTTGACGATATTATGGATAAATAATTCATTTATGTCACTACAGAATAACTCAGAAGATTACGATCTGTAACATGAACTGTTCATATTTAAAAGAAACAGTAAATGATAAATTGTTGAAACTTGAATGATCTGATTTTGAACCATGGTGTTAACTATCTGCTGTGGATGGCAAGTTGTTCTCAGAGTCTCTCAAAATCAAGCTAAGCTATCTGGCTAGTTACAGTCACAGTCAAAATATACAGTACATGCATCTCAATGGTTGTTTCAGTAAGTTGTTAAACATGGGAAAATAGTAAGTAAAAAGCCACCAGAAGCAGAAAGCACTTGGTTTGTGGGGAGTGAAGGGTCAATGGTTATCATCACTGGAATCTGAATCGTAGTTCCTTGCTTGCTGGCTGCAGTTGTTGTGTTTAGGCGGATGTATGTTTTATCCTTTCTGGCAGGCACTCCTACAAGCTCTGTTCAAGATCTGAAAGTTAAGCCATTTTATTTATGGCTTGTGCATCATCAACATTAACAAAAACATGACAGACCAAAATCTGACCTTACTTCTGTCTGTGAAACACACGTTTCTAATGGCAGACTTTGCTTCTGCAGTAGGAAGAGTTATTTTTTTTGTTGATGGTCCTTAACCAGGATACCATGCTCTAGTACAATATTCTTGCCTTTGTATAAGGAAGTAAATAGGGATAGAGTCACAAACCAATTACTAAAAATGTTAACAATAACCCTTTAGAGTGCAGGAGGAAGCAGATCAGTTGTGCAAGAATGAATCATAAACCTTTCAAAATAGTTTTGAACATTTTGTTTTCAAAATAGCATTGAACAATTAATGGTTGTCCTCGCTTTTGAGTTCACCACCATCATGTCTGTTGAAATAATGATCTATGCAGATTTTTGTGAGCTCTCTATTGTCAAAAGCACAGTCTGTATGCTGCCAGGAGTACGGTCTCCCTGGCCCAGCTTTTCAGCGAGAATGGAAAGGTACATTGTCTGCTAACTATCTCAGACTTGCCGAGGTTCCTACAACAGTAGAAAAAAAATATCTATTAAAGGTTATTAAATTCAAGGAAGATACCTCTGCTTTGGGAAGTTCCTAATGTGGAAAATGTTAGAGAGTATTCTGGGAAATTGTCACTGTAAGTTTTCTCTGTATTTAAACTCCTCAGTAAGCATTGCTTTTGGCCCGTGTTGGAGGCAAGGTATTAGGCTGGATGGGCTGTAGCTGTTCCTGTGCGGTCATTCTGGGTGCCATTATTATTGCTTTAGTTGTATTGTCCCTCCTTCCTGAAATATCATGACTAATTTCCATTTTGGAAGCCATCAGTATCTAACTATTGATACAAACATTACAAGTTTTCCCTCTTCATTATCACGTGGTTAATGATCAGGTAACAGAGAAGCAAAGCATTGTTTATTAATTGTCAGAGCTGTTTTCCAGCACGTCACTTCCCTTTCAAGTCAAGCAACTTGTTTTGATTTAATATTTATGCATGACTAAATCAGTGAAAGAAAAGAGAATGGGTGCACGTAGCTAACTTTGAGCTGAGCTTTTGAATATTAGTGCCTTTTAATGAAATTTATTATAATAGTTTATATCTAGAAAGACGTTTCATCTTGCTAAATCTAACTTTAATGGGGTGCTTTGGTAGTGTAAGTTGTTTGATATTTTGAGTTTAAATTAATAACTTGTCACTTTGAGCAGTTTGTATTTTTATAAAAGTAGTCTCTTACATCGTACTGCATTTTGGTTTTTTTCCTGTATCTCTTTATCCATTTTGCAGCACTTTCACATTTTTTTAATATTGGTTACATGAGGAAAAGGCCATTCATATTTTAGCAGTTGTCCTCTAAAGATTGTTATGCCCAAAAGTTTTTGTTGCTGCAGCCAGTAATTTCTCTACACTGGCCTTAGAAACTAGGAGAAAACACTCTGTCGTATGTTAGCAGCCATCAGCCTTTTCATGTATGTGATTTGAAGGGATGCATGATCCAATCTGTTGTTCAAAAGGGAAAGAGAGCAGATTTTATACTGCCCATTGCAGGACATTCCTGCTTTCCAAGGTAACTGGCAATAAGGAGTTACCTTATTGTTCCAGTATTGTGCTTTAGCACTATAATCACCGGTCATAATGTAGGAACTTCAGTACACATTGTATTTACCACCACCTTATTTCTTTTTCTCTTTTAAATTTAAAGGAAGCAATTGATGATCTGGGAGAGATGGTTAGATTCCTAAATAAACATGTCTGTGCTTTTATCTTCTAAAAAATAATCTTCCTGAAATTATTTGTTCATAATTAAATTGGTTGGCATCAAATATTCTGACATATTCCCACTTATCATCAGTATCCTGTTTGCTGTGAAATAAACTTTGATTTTGCTGTCGTTAAGACTTTTCAAAGGGTTTAGAAATTAGATTCATATTTAAGATGCTTTCTTATTGTATAATTATCAACAGATTACTTCACCTAAGTTCTGACAGACATATTTTTTAAGTATGACTGACTGATGGACAGATTGGGAATTGCTGAATTAATGGGCACATTTCAAAGCTTTGGCAGGGCTAAGCAGTAATTACATCTGCTGAACCACTTGATAAGTTTTTGGAAGTAGCCCAGTAAAGCCATCACTGGATTTCTTGAGTTTTAATATCTTATCCTACACACTTCCGTGGCTTTTGTGGAGGACACAGTCCAGAAGTTGCTAGAGCTGAACACACACAGCTAAACAAATCAATGCATTAAAGGTTTAAATGCATTGCAAATGTTCCATTTAGATTTTCAGATAGGTGTCATGCTCTTGGGGCTGATTAAAAATCTCATTCCTAATTTAAAGTAAAAAAAGTTTATTTGGGACCACAAAAATTGTCTGCACTTGTATGGTCTCCATGAATAACATCATCTATGCCAATATGAAGGACCGAATTTGGTCATAGTCCTGACCAGGAATGGTTTTATGTTTTTCTGACAGGATAGCAGGCATGTAACCTGGGTGGCATCTTTATAATCCTTACTGTAATGAGATTCTCAGTTTATCAGGTATGACAGAAATTGTTTTCTATCTGTTTCTTCTTCTCCTGGGACATTCATATGCTGATACCATGAATAGAGTTGATGGAACGTTGTAGGCTGAAGTATTTTCATCAGGTGATATTCTATGCAGGCCAAAGAAGTGACTGTTTTTCCCAGTATTGAGGTGAGATAAGGATATTGGTAAAAGCAAATAGTCTGGAACACCTGAGAATACTGGGGCTGGGAATGCTGGCAAATGTTGCTTCAAGAGTACTGGGGTTCTAAAGAAGCAAAAAAAAATGCAATTCAGAGGCCTTGTATGTGCTGGACACTTACAAAAGAAGTTAAGGGTGATAAATACTTTGATATTCTCAGTGCTGAAATAGCAGTGCACTGAATACTTTTTCCTTTGCAGCTGATGTTTATGTTTAATATGCCCAACAGCTTGAAAAATAAGTTAAAAAATATTTTTGGACTAAAATTGGGCAGTGGAGATGGTATTGCTTTTCACAATTTGAGTTCAATTCTTCAGAAATATATCACAACAAAAAAATAAAATGACAGAGATTGAAGCAGTGTGGTGGTTCAATTCAAAGGTACCTGTGACAGAGTGGATTTCATTTAGCCAGACCAGGCAGTTTTAAGGCTGATAAAATGAATAAC
>JAOEHX010037671.1:13097-29284 GCA_025448015.1 Bolborhynchus lineola
ACCGGGCGACAGCGCCGCACCTGGCGGCGGGGCCGGGCCGGGCCCCCACCCTCAAGCTGCCCGCCCAGGGGCGGCTCCTCAGATACTGAACTGCTGTCGCTGCCGCTGGCCACAGGCCTCACGCATGCTCCCTGTCCGTGCCGGGGCGAGCTGCGGGAGGGGCGAGCGAGCTCTGTGGGGCTGCCCGCGGCGGATCCCTCCGGGGAGAGAGCAGCGCCCCAGGCGCGGCCGGGGTGCCCGCGCTCAGCCTGTGCTCCTGGCCGTCATCTCTCAGGGAAGAGCGCTCTGAGGGGATTGCCGGGGCAACGCGCTCCGCTCCCGGGCGGGCTGGCGACACGGGCGGCGTGACTCCAGTGACACAGCAGCACTATCCAGTGACAGGAGCGCAGAAAGCCGTGCTCCCCTCTCCTTTCCCTGTGGGCCCTGCTGGGGGGCTGGCGCTACCAGCCGCACCGCTAAAACACACCAGGTACTTTTCCCAGCAGCCTGACGCACGAAAGTCACCGGCGTTGCTGCTCTGTGCGCGCGGGAAGCCTGAGCCGCCGGTGAAGCCGACACAAGCTGCTCAAAGTTGGTTCTCCTCGGCCCGGCGAGGCACTCCCCGCCGCTCGCGGCTAAGCGCCCCCCGCTACCGGCAGGGCTCAAGCGCAGTCCCTTCGCGCCCCGCCCGCGGCGCCGCCAGCCACGCCCCGGGGCGGGGAGCAGTGACGCACTGCGCAAGGCAGTCTCGGGGCGGAGTGCGGCGCTTTTTGTGTCTGTGGGCCGGCTTTGGGCCGTGCGGGACATGGCGGAGCTGCAGCTGGGGCAGCACTGCGCGGTGCCGGACTGCAGACAGCTCGGTAAGTGACGGCGCGGCGGGGCCCGCGGGCAGCCGCTGATGGGAGTGCTGGGCCGGGGGCAGTGGCGCTACGGGGGCCGCGAGGGCTTCGCGAGGTGTTTCCCCCTCGGGGCGGCCTCAGGCCTGCTGCAGCCCTGCGCGACCCATTGCCAGAGCCTGTTGCTTCAGCTGTGTCACTGGGCGGTTTGTCCTCGTTTGGCAGCCGTCATTATGCTGTTTTTCCGTTCTTCACCCTTGCTTGCCTTCGGTGATCTCGGGAAATGATGCTAGTGGAATGTAACCCTTCAAAAAGAGGCAGCAAAAAAACTTTGTGAGTGAAAGCTTTGTGGTGGGACCACTCGCTCTTATAGAGGAAGTGACCCGATTCTTTGGACTTGAGCTTTGCAGACCAGTTTTATGGTTGTCCTTTAAGACCGAATTTGAAGAATGGAGAACTGGAGTAATGGCCTGGAGGTGGGTGTTTGCTGCCAGTGGTGATGTGATTTTATCTGTAGGAATTGGTGGGGGATGTGTGCAAAGACTTAAGAAGTATGTGCAGTTTAAATTGCACAAGGACAGTGTGTATGATATGAAGGATGGAGAGGAAGGAGCAGGATCATCAACACTGTCAAATGGGGGAAACTTTAGGCTTTTTGGAAGGGGCAGCATCTCCTCCAGTTGGCAACCCATCTAATAAAAATGTAAATTGTCCACCTCTCCAGCAGTCAGTAAACAGTATTCTGAGTGGTCTCGCAATAAATGAAATTTTTAGCAAAACTGTTAAGTTTGATGGCTAGCATTTCAAAATTTGATATTGAACAACCCTTCCCCCCCAATTTTTAAATCATAATTCGAGCTTCTGGAATACATAATTTTCTTATATGTTTCTCAGCAATACGAGCTAGGGGAGTTAACAGTGTAACTATGTTACAAAAGCCACTTCTAGGTACTGTGTAGATGCAGTTGCTAAGTGTTCTTGTGAAGATACCTACTCCATGATACAGGTAAGCAAAAGCTAATCATATAAAAATTAAGCTAGAAAGTATTACCAAATCAACGACCATGTTGTCTAAGTGAAAACAAATCTCTGTTTCAGATTTTCTTCCCTTTGTATGTGATGGCTGTTCAGGCATCTTTTGGTAAGTTCATAGAATCGTAGAGTGTCTCAAATTAGAAGGGGCCCCAAAGGTTCATTGGGTCCAACTCCCTGCTCCTCACAAAACTACCTAAAACTAAACCATATTACTAAGAGCATTATCCAGACATTCCTTGTACTCTGACAGGCTCAGTGCTGTGACTGTTTAACTGGGGAGCGTGTTCTCAGTGGGGGGGGGTCCCTCTCAGTGAAGAACCCCTTCGTAATATCCAGTCTGAACTTCCCCTGACACAGTTTCATTCCATTTCCTTGTCTCCTATTGCTGGTCACCCAGAAGAGGTCAGCACCTCCCCTTCCACTGCCCACCTTGGGGAAGTTATAGATTGCAATGAGGTCACCCCTCAGCCTTTTCTCCCCCAAGCTGAACAACCCAGGTGACCTCAGCCACTCCTCATATGTCTGGCAAGGCCTTTCAACATCTTAGTCACCAACCTTGGGATGCATTGTAATGCTTTCATGTCCTTATATTGAGAGGCACCCAAAACTTCACACAATACTTCAGGAGAGGCTACATGAGTGCAGTGTAGAGGGGGACAGTTGCCCAGTTGCCTCCTTCAGCTCTTCAGCTATGCTGTGCTTGATGCACTCTGGGGCACAGTTGGCCCTTTTGGTTACCATTGCACACTGTTGACTCATATTCAATTTGCCACTGACTAAGACCCCAGATCTGCTCTCCATCCTCTTGTCCCCTAGATTGTATGTATAACCAGGATTACCTCATACCAGGTGGAGAATCTGGTACTTGCTCTTGTTAAGGTTCATATGGTTGGTGACTGCTCAGCTCTCTAGCCTATCCAGACCTCGCTGTAATGCCCCTCTACCCATGAGGCAGTCAACAGCTCCTCCTAGTTTAGTATCATCAACAAACTGATTTAATGTACATTTGATTCCTGTGACCAGATCATTTACAGAAAAATTAAAGGGCACTGGCCCTAAAACTGAACCCTGGAGAACCCAGTGGTGACTGGTTGCCAGCCTGGTGTAACCTCATTTACTGTAAGTCTTTAAGCTTGACCTGATTACCTGTTGCTCAGCCGTCATACTATGGACTTTTCTAGGTGTGTGCTGGACATTTTGACCAGAAGGATACTGTGAGAGGCAGTTTGCTAAAATCAAAACCCACTCACCATATCTGCTGGCTTCCCTAGGTCAATTAGGCAGGTGACCTTGTCATAAAAGGAAATCAAGTTATTTTTCCTATAAGATCTCAGTGTGACAGTTGTGCAGACCTAAGTGTTATATAAAAGGTTCTGTGACTCGATTCAATACATTTAGTTAAAAGTTGTTGCTTCATTGAAGTAACCACTTTTTTCTGAAGCTGCTGTTGTGGAGCTTCGAAATCAGTGGGATTATCTTTAGGATACAAGTAGATTATTTTGGAAGGCATCTAATTTAGGCCCTGTTTTGTACTGATTTGTTTTTGATGGAAGGAGCAGGGTATTTATTCTTATAGGGGGAAAAAAAACCCCACCTTCTTCAAAGGTTCAAATCAGGGCTTGCGCTTTGATTTACGCTTCAGATTAACAGAGGCAATCTGAGAGCAAGTCAGATCGACTACAGGCAGATTTTAACATCAGAAGCCTTTAAGGGTTTTCTGTTGCTGCGGGAGGTAATTCAAAATCCATTAAAACAGACAAACTCCAGTTGCTTGGAGCTGAATTCTTAAGCATGCTAATGTCCTGTTCTCTTGAAATGATTTGATATCTTGGGGCATAAGTTCCAAGAGCTAAATATTTTACTTAGAAAGGATATGATCAATCCATTCAAGTTGTAAGTGCATATGTTAAAACAAATTTAGGAGAAGATCAATTATTTAACTGAAGTGTTGCCATGACAAAACTTGTCAGATCATTCTTTAAACACTTGAATGTTTTCACATGCAGTTTTCTTTTACTGGAATGTAGTTAACACTATGATATTTTCTTCTTTTGCTACAAAGCCTTCAGCACAGGAGCCGAGATGCTCATGGGTGTTCTGAGGTAATTAATAATATATGTCTACCTTAAAATTAAATTCTGTGTAACTTAACTGTCTATTTCCAGATAAGATATATACAGTGTATAAGTATGAACTATTTAATGTCTCATTGAGAATGTGACAAGCTTAAAAAAAATGAATCTACTCTTTTTCTGCCTGTCAGAAGTAAACTGAGTTTGATTAAGATGATGGTTCTTTTTTTAACTGAGCTAAACTTAACCAGGACAAAAGTAGGAGAGAACTGCTGGACTAGTTTTGCCCACAGAATGGAGAGCTAGCAAGTTTCTTTTGGAAAGCTGGGATGATGACTTTTATCTGTAATATCTGTTTATTTACACAAATATTTTGCACTAATACCTAGGTGAATGTAAGAAACAATTCTGTGAAACCAGATCTGCACAGATCTTACCCATGCTCATACAAGGACTGTAATGGAAAGGAGCTTTTGCCAGTTTTATGTCCTTACTGTGAAAAACATTTTTGTCTAAGGTGAGCAGAACAGAGTGTTTTGAAAACAAATATTTATTCATCAGTGTATGAGAAAGGTACTAAAAGTTTTGCACTGTTGTTTACAGACATCGGCATCAGTCAGACCATGAATGTGAGAAACTGGACACACCAAAACCTCGAATGGCTGCTACCTTGCAGCTAGTTAAAACTATTATAGGCAAGTACAGTGGCTTGTATATTCTGCAGTTTTCTTCAGAAGGTTATTTGAGCTTGTGGGCTCCTCTGAGGGTTCAGATTTAACCAAGTAAGAAGATTTCCTTGTTTAAATAGCCCTAAATTTGCATGTCACTATGTAATACTGTTCATTTAAACTGAGGCAACAGTAGCGTATGTCTGTAAGAAAATTTTTACAGATTAAATAGGGCTCAGGTTTCTTTCAGAATTGCTCCATACAAAGACAGGCTAAGAAAGTTGAGGCTGATCAGCCTGGAGAAGAGAAGGCTGTGTGGAGGCCTCATAGCAGCCTTCCAGTGTCTGAAGGTTGCCTATAAGGATGCTGGAGAGGGAGTCTTCATCAGGGAGTGTAGCGACAGGACAAGGTGCAGTGGGTTCAGACTTAAAAAGGAGGGGATTTAGTTTAGCTAGAAGGAAGAAATTCTTTATTGTGAGAGTGGTGAGGCACTGAAACAGGTTGCCCTGTTCCAGTTGTGAACCCTCCATCCTTGGCAGTGTTTTAAGGCCAGGCTGGATGGGGCTTGGAGCAACCTGATCTACTGGAAGGTGTCCCTGCTTATGGCAGAGGGGTTGGAATTAGATCATCTTAAGGTCCTTTCCAACCCTAACCTTTCTATGACTGTCTTGTTCTCATTCAGGATACCTGGTATCATGACATTGGGAGGACATGAAAAGGATGGGAAACTTGGAGATGTAATGAGGCCAAATAAGCTAATTCCAAGATATATTCTAGAGACGGCATGAGTCATCGTATTAACAGTAATAATATTGTTCTCAGATTCTAAAAAAAGTGAGGAAGCAAAAAGCAAAAAATGCAAAGGACCGAAAAACAGTGCTACAGCAGCAAAAGTGGCATTAATGAAGCTGAAAATGAATGCATGTGGGGACAAGTCCTTGCCTCAGGTCAGTGATGCTTGTTTTCAGTAGTGGAATTCTCAAAGGAAATGGAAAGTTTTCTAAATATCTTGATTTTCATCTTGTTGTCTCAGTTTGGTTTTGGATTTAATTCCTCAAGACCACAGTCATTTATATATATGCTTCAGTGTGGTACCCCAAAGCAGTCTCACTACTCTTAGATCTGTTATAATGTGTCTCTGTGGAATTTGGAGCAATCAGGTCAAATTCCTTTATTTTACAGGAGAAATATATTTGCCTGCCACGCAGGTGTCACCCAGCACTGCAGAAACTGACAAGTTTGTTAATGTTGCAAGATTTTTTACATGGGGATTCCTGGTAGAATGATGACAGCAATCATAATTGCTGTTTTTCCCACCCTGACTGAATTTGGTTGTTGGAGCATGTCAGTGTACCGTGGGGCCTTAGCATAAGAATGTGCCTTGTGAGGTTTCATTTGGTAATTTGGAGGGTCAGGAGTGAGTATGCCAACTTAGGTTGGTACCAAGATATTTTCAGTAACAGGTTCAGCTACGCACCCAGAATTAGCATCTGAAGATTGTGGGTGGTATAAACAAGACCCACAGTTTTGATTCATTACCCAGTTGAGAAATTATGTTTGTGAACTGAATGACATGATTATCATCCCATTCTTGAAATAGTGAGAAAAAGGGTACAAATAAGGGTAAGTATAATACTGTGGGTGTTGCGATAATTTTACAGCTGAGGTTTCCTTGAAGGTAAAATGATATAAAATGTACTTGGGTGCACTCCAGGTTTGGTCAGGCCAAAGAATCTGTCCAAGTACTGTCCAAGGACCTGAAGCAAAAAGAAATTACTTATTCTTGGGCATTATCTAAGCCTCAGTGAAAAAGTGAGTCTCCATTTAGAAACAGTTTTCCATATGCCCTTTTCTCAGGGCATAAGTGACAGTTATTTCAACATTCAAAGGGTATTTAATAAGAACAGTGTCACCCTGAGAAAAACGATGGGCTGACAGTGGGGTTTTGGATGTTTTGTGTGTTGGAGAGCAGGAAAATGAGCTTGTTCACTACCTTGTCTAGGCATCAAACAGCTTTAGGTAGGGCTTTGCCTCATCTTCCTCTGTCTAAACTTTGTTCTAGAGCTCATTTTAGTAGACCTTCTTAATTGTTCCATTACTTTGGGGTTTGGGAGACCCCGGAACATCCAGGCAACCCCACAGTGTTCGCACCATTCCTGGATTTATTTATTTTTAAATGAGTGCCATTGTCAGACTGCACAGCAGAGGGCATGGGTGGGCATTTCCCTAAGCCTGGTATTTCAACTCCAGTAAGGCTATAACGCCACCACGTGTGTGTTCAAGGGAGAAGTCCAACATAATCTATTTGCCAGGTGGACCAGGGGGCTTACTTTCTATGCCCCCTATCCATTTGGTCCCCCAAAAGGTGACTCTTGGCTGGAGCCTTGGCATTGTTTCTTCATCAGTTGTTTCAGTAGCCCAGTCACTGTTGCCCTGTATCCAGCTCACAGAATAGCCCTACCAAATATATTTAGGTTTCCTAGTTGCATTTGCTGTTTTCAGGGGGATTTCATGATATTTTCTTGGGGTTTTTTTATAACTTGTGGCACTGTTTTTCAAGAGCCACTCTTTTTTCCAGACTTGCTATCAGTCTTCAATTTGGTTATACCAATTTTGAATCCTTTGCTGATAATTCACCTTTATTTTTCTTCCTTTAACCTTTCAGCATGTATGTTCTCAATTTTCCATACTGCAGCTAATAGCTGGCACATTCCTTCCATCTGTCCATCTTAAGTTTACACATATATTTCCATTTTTTGGAACTCATTCTGTGCGGCATTCGGATTGTGGCTTATTGGCTGTAGCTACTTCTTGGGATTTTTCAATCTATTTTTGGTAACCCCCTTTCTCCAGGAGTCCCATTTACTGGGGAAGTCAGTCATCACTCTGACTCAAGGGTTCTGCCAACTACACCAATTTATTCTGTCACCCAACAATGTGGGGACAGACATGTTCTTTTGGGGATCCCTGGCAGAATGATGACAGTACTAAGTTGTTGTTAAATCTGTATTATTTTAACAGAATTTGATGATCAAAGTAGCACAGGATTTTTATAATCACAGTGCAGCACAGTTTTTTAGTGGTGTAGCACAGAACTTTATAGCACAGCTTATCTTATTGTTCCTAATCACCTGGGTCCTCTGCAGATTGGGTCAAGCGTTACTACTTGGTGTGCAGTGTCAATATCGCAGTCATCACCTTGACCGGAAACATGTAAAAGAATTCAGGTCACTCACTCAGTCCTTGGAGAAAGCAGATGACAGTGGAAGCGTCCCTGGCCACTGAGTCATCATGGGTTTTGCTGTCCAGCAGCAGTTCTGGTCAAAGTCCCACTTAGGGCTTGTAACTGCTTGATTTATGGACAGTGCTGCTGTACTTCCCTGTTCTGTGACAGGCTCATCACCACTGTCTTGGCTGGGTGCCCAGGACCTTCAGGGCCAGCAAGGATGGGAATAGTCGTCCTGGTGCCCAGGGACCTCGAGGCTGATAGGGAAGGGAAGAAGCCTGCCTGGTGTGCAGGACCTTCAGGGCTATCAGGAGAGAGGGAGAGGGACTGATACACGACCAGTTTGGTCACAGAGAATGTCTGATTGCTACATAAAATGGCATTAGTTATACCAGTGTTATTACCAGGGGGTACCAGTCACACATGACAAACTCATCTCAAGGGATGCTTTTCATACTGAGTAATGAGAGGCTTCTGACACAGACAGGACAAAGCTTGCACAACTATGTACCAGTCATATTGAGCCTGTCTTATACAAAACTTAGCTTTTGTTCTGCAAAGCTCCATTTTTATTTCTGCTACTTAGCTATAATAGACATATATTGCATGTTGGATGAAGTCAGTTGTTCCTGCCTTTGGGTTGGAATAGGGTTTTGACAGTTGCTTACAGCCTTTAATTTCTTTGATTTGCAAAGTTATTTCACAGATGCCTTTATTGTTTTTCACTACTGTGGCCAGTCAACCTGGTATTCAAGTCTTTTGTACATATCAGGATTATGTTGCATTTAGAAATTCCTTGATTCTTTCATCGAGGGGTTCACTGTGTGTGATAGTGATAGTTTTGTTGTTAGGTCTTATCTTAGTAGAGTGCACTTAATTGTTGTTTTTAAAACAACTATAGCTATTCCATTGTTGAGTCCTCTTAAGAATTCCTTTTTTTGTACTTTGTTATGCTTAGAAAACTGATTATGGAGAAGTCAAAAAGACAAAGATCTGCTTGTAGCATTCATCAGATAGCACCACTGTGATAAATATGTGCTGGAGGGAAAGGGATTAATTTCAAATATTGTGGCACATAATTTAAGAAGTCCACCCTGAATACATGTAAGAAATTTTTAAAAGTGACTTCTTAATTCCAAGGCTAGTAAGCTCTAAAAAGTGTGGCACAAATTACTGTATGCTGATTTCTCTTACTGTTCATTTTCTCATGTGGATATTAATTGTTTAATCATCCAGAATAGTGATAATTATGACTGATAAATTAAGCCTACTAATCTGCAGCACCCTCTTTTTAAATTGCTCTTAGCTGCCTTCTGCCTACCTTGTTCTGGTTTGATAAGATTTTTTTGAATATGAATTTTCTGGAATGCCTCTTAAGCACATCAGTTATCTCATCATGATTATAAAGAAGATTGACACATTTTCTTGGAGATGCACAGCAAAAGAACAGGGGGCAATGGGCACAAGCTGCAACTGGGAAATTTGAATTAGATGATAGGAAGAAAAATCACAGTGAGGGTGGTCAGACTTTGGAACAAGCTCCTGTCATGGTTTAAGCCTAGCCGGCAACCCAGAACCATGCAGCCGCTGGCTCACTCTCCCTTCTTCCCCTCCCCACTCTGGGAGGGATGAGGAGTAGAATTGAAAGAATGTAACTCCCATGGGTTGAGATAAGAACAGTCCAGTAACTAAGGTGCAACACAAACCACTGCTGCTACCACCAATAATAATAATGATAAGGGAAATAACAAGGGAAGAGAATACATGCGCTCACCACCTGCCAACCGATACCCAGCCCGACCCAGCAGTGATCTAACGCTTCTGGCTAACTGCCCCCAGTTTATATACTGGGCATGACGTGCTGTGGTATGGAATACCTCTTTGGCTAGGCTGGGTCAGGTGTCCTGTCTCTGCTTCCTCTTGGCTTCCCTTCTTCCCCGGCAGAAAATGAGAATGAAAAGTTCTTGGTCAGAGTAAACGTTTCTTAGCAACAACTAAAAACATCGGTGTTATCAGCATTGTTCCTAGGCTGAAAGTCAAAACCACAGCACTGCACCAATTACTGATAAGGAGAAAAATGACTGGTACTGCTGAACCCAGGACAACTCCTCTGAAAATTTGCAGAATCTACTTCTTTGGGATGTTCAGAACTTTGAATCTGACTTGGATAAGCCTGATCAACCTTTACAGTTAGGTCTAGCTTTAAATTTCCCCCTGCTTTGAGTATGGTTTTGGACCACATAACACCAGAGGTCCTCCTTCCTGACCTTTCTTATTCTATGATCAGGAAAATCAGACTATCCTAGAAATACCTTTCCCCTGGCTTCTTTATTCAGATTAGCTTAATGCAGATGATTACTTCTTTTAGTGTCAGACCTGATATGAGTTACAGACCTGACCAGCTCAAAATGGGACAGCCATGCTTCAAAGTTGTGTTGGTTGTTGTGTCCCTGACTGACTGATATTTTCTTGGATTTGGCACGGAAATTCCAGGAGGTATATGCCATAGGTAGGGGTGCAGCAGTAGAATAAGCTGCTTTGTGAATTAAGTTCCAGTGAGCTGGAGGAGAAACTGTAGAATGGTTTTTGTGTTAGCTGGTTTACAGGCTGTCATTTATATTTTGTCAAGATACAAAAAGGGGCTTCCATTGCCCCTTTGTGATATTCCTGGATTTCAAAGATTTTCTTGTGTGTGGAGAGCATTCAAGTTTTGAGAAAAATGCAGAGATTGAAATTCAGACTCAGCTTTATGAACATAGCTGAGGAAAAGGTAGTTCTGTATTTTTCTAGGGAGGGCCTATGTAAGTCATTTAAAAAGACTTCTGTCTTGTTTGATCATGTCTGCCTTGGGCTCAGCAAGAGCAGTTTCAACTGGTGATTATACCAGTCATGCTTGTGCTGTGTCTTTTGTTGAATGTCAAGAAGAAATAACCTTGGAGAAGGGATTGTCCCGATACCCTTCAAAACCCGTCCTGGGTTCAGCAGTAGAGTCATTTTACTCCTTCTTAGTAGCTGGTGCAGTGCTGTGTTTTTGACTTTCAGCCTGGGAACAGTGCTGATAACACCGATGTTTTTAGCTACAGCTTAGTGATGTTTGGTCTGACCAAGGAC
Organism: Bolborhynchus lineola; assembly: GCA_025448015.1. Taxonomy (NCBI): domain Eukaryota; kingdom Metazoa; phylum Chordata; class Aves; order Psittaciformes; family Psittacidae; genus Bolborhynchus; species Bolborhynchus lineola. Next base: position 24,025 of record JAOEHX010037671.1, read on the forward strand.
TTTCTGAGTCTCATGCTCTGCCAGGGAGGAGGGGAAGCCGAGAGGAAGCCAAGACAGGACAGCTGACCCAAACTGTCCAAAGATGTATTCCATACCACAGTACGTCATGCCCAGTATACGAACTGTGGGCAGTCACCTGGAATGGCTAGATCACTGCTGGGCTGGGCCAGGTATTGGTCGGTGGGTGGTGAGAGGTTGTATTCTCTTCCCTTTTATTTTCTTTGTCATTATTACTATTGGTGGTAACAGCAGTGGTTTGTGTTATACCTTAGTTACTGGCCTGTTCTTATCTCAGCCTGTGGGAGTTAACATTCTTTTAATTCTCTTCCCCATCCCTCCGGGAGTGGGGGAAGGAAGGCGGTGAGGGGAGTGAGTGAGCAAGTTACATGGCTGACTGAACTTAAATCACGACAAAACATTTCCTCATAGGTTACTTTTGTTTCTGTCAGATACTGAAAAAGTGTTTAGCACCAAAAAGGTGGAAAAACAGGATAAAGGATTAGCTGGCCACGACTGGGAGTGTTGGTTTGTGAAGCAGGCATTTCTGGTACAGTGAATTGTTCACTTTTAACCACCTTTGCATTCCAATTTGAGTCATTATACTGCTGCCAAAAGACAGCACTGCTTATTTATATTCACCTTCTTTTCCCCAGAGTAGTCATTATTATCCAGCAAACCCAGGGCAGACACCTTTTCATGTCTGTCTATATGTAGCAGTCTAGCTGTGGGACTCTGGCTCAAGATGTCTCCACCTCTCTGAACTTCTTGTCCATCATGCATGTGCCTGCAGCTGGAGGGGATTTGACTTGATGGTCTCAATCATTTATATTCTGCAGGAAACTGGGACCTTGGTCTTGATAGAAAAGTACAAGTTTGAGTTAGTAATTTTGGGGTTGAAATTTAAAGTTTTTTTTTTTTCTGAAAACCTGTTAATGTGTATGACTGGAATTATGTGCTGCTTCTGTGAATAATCTTTTTGTTTATTTGTCACGTTTTTCTAGACAGAAAGAATTTATTTTCAAGTATTTTTACCAAAGGGAAACAAAGAGAAAAGTAAGCCCATGTTCTTCTGCAGTAAGTGGAGTATTGGCAAAGTAGTAGATTTTGCAGCTTCCTTAGCAAACCTTAAAAATGACAACAACAAATCAACATCCCAGGTAAATCAGTAATAATAACAAACATTTTCCAGATTGTTGGATTCTGATTTTGTTTTGTGGGTTTTTTAACCATTTAGTTCCTCCTTGCATCTCAAGCAGGCAAATCCTGACCTTAATTTCTGTGCTGTTTGTTTTGCAGAAATTGAGACTATGCCATGCTGCCTCTGGAGAAGCCTTGCCATTTGAGCACACATTGGAAACATGGCTATCTGATAAAGACTATCCATTATACAATGGCGGAAATATAATTTTGGAGTATCTTAATAATGATGTTCTATCTATAGAAGATACAGAGTCATACTTCAGTTAATCAGTAAATTATCACAAACATAAAAAGATATGTATATATATTTTTTAGAAATATGGTATTTAACAAAACCAAGTCCAGTTTTATTCTAATGTTACTGGCCTGTCAGGGTCTGTCCTCAGTTGTAAAGACAGACTTCTCATCAATTTCTCAATTTTTTTGGCTGACAGAAGAGCTATGTCCTGAAAGGAAAATTAGTTATATTATTAACTTAATATCACCAATGCTCACTTTCTATAATAAATTCTTGCTTTATTTAGCTGTATCATGTCAATATTTTTTTTCTTAAATTTTATATTTTATGTAAATTATGGGAATAGTATGTATTAAAAATGATAAATAATGAAAATGTAAACTTGCAGTATATCAGTTCTGGATCATCAGGAATGAAACACACTACACTATTGCAGCATCTTTTCTGTATCTACAAGAACATATTTCATTGAGTTTGGCATGCAGCACTGTCCATGCTCCTAGTCCATGTTTTCATCTTATAATAGCATAACAACATTAGAAAGAAAGCTTTCTGAAACAAAAGTAAATTCACAAAGATGGCTGTCTTGTGTTCATAAATCTCAGCATTATTTTGTTATTAGAAGAAGGATAAAAAAAGAGAACCTGAAATTATCCTTTTCTAATTCTTGTGTAGAAGAGGAAGAAATACGGTAAGGGAGGAAGAAATACAGCTCAACTAGAAGCACAGCATTCTACAGCTCGCATTTTCATCCTGGCATTTCCAGCCTTACATAAATCTGTATTTTCTCTTCAGCAGTCTGCAGTATTGACTTACCTAAGGTGTAAAGCTGTTGTTTACAGTGATTGTACATGAAGTTACACCTCTGGGTGCATAAGTATAGAATAAGTGGATTTCTCAATTGTCAGTGTCTTGAAGATGTCTAGTGCTAATGAAGAAGATTGTTCAGAATAGCAGTAGTTTATGTGCTCCAGTTTTTGGATGTTGTGGTGGATTTCAAAGCTGGACCGTAAATTCAAATGTAACAAAGAAGATCCTTAAGATTACTTTTACAGCTGTTTCAAATTACTGCAACATAAACTTACGAGGTTGCGCACTGATTTACAGCCAGCACTTTCCTAACTGTAAGTTCTGATGTATGACCAAGGAGCTTTACTTCATCCTTCGTGAGTGGGCCTGTTACAACCTAAATTCATTCTGCAGTGGCCTTGATCCTCTAAGCTAGAGGAGCAGAACCCTTTCAAAACTGATCCCTCTTAATTTTCTTTAATCTGTTTACAATTTCTTAGCCAATGTTCTTCATTTGGGAGGAGGGGGAAAGACAATCCTACAGTGACAGAAAGGACAATGTATGAACAGGTGTAAACAGCAGTGGAAAGCACAAGCCTAAGCTCCATTTGAAAAGCTGTATACATTTTCTAATGCTCTGTGGTGCTGTTCAGTATGAGTGAACTACTGAGGCAAACCTAGTCATCAGATACTAAATAGGTTAGCAAGATTTTCAGCTGCAATAAGGTGCAGCACGTAAGGTATGATCTAGTGGATTGTGAATAGGGTGCAGTATTCAAAGTGGGAGAAGTCTGCCTCCCCCAGCCTGTCTCACTGCTTGATCAGTGTGACTCACCTTTCAACACTTTTTAAAAGAGAAAGCTACCTTTCTTTTTCAGACATGGATCACTTTCTTCCAAGCAATGATCTTCATGTGCTGTTCTCATATTTGCAAATATGTTTGGCTTGTGTGTGCACTGTGACTTAACATACTCAGTTAATGCCTGGAGGTGTAGCTGGGCCGCAGGGAGACTGAATGTCTATATTGTTCAAAGATGTCAGTATGATACATTTCAGGAACATTGTCCTAACACTGCAGGAAAGAAATTCTACGGGGAGGACAGGAGACATAAGACTAAGAAACACTGCTAGTCCTGTGGAAATGGAATTTTGCTTTGAAGAACATGAGGCAGAGAAGTGTACTCAGAGCAACAAGTGATGGTGAACACTGCACCACAGTCTGTTGGGCAGTCACAAATCTAGATTTGGTGTCTTGGCTCATTCAGTTACTGTGTTCACTAACTGAGAAAAACGATCCCAGCTTTTCTCTAGTGCATGCTTGCCTAAAAGGAACTGTTGTCTACTGTGTTACTTATAGCTAGATTGTGGTTCATTTGTACTGGCTTGAAAATAGCCATGCATGACGTATCCATTCTAGGCACAGCTGCAATAAAAAACCACCATCACCATGTAAGAAGAGTCTGCTTAGCATTTTTTTCAAAGGTATGCTCCATTGGCAGAAGAGTAATGCTCAAAAGAGCATCATGGATTTCAATGCTATCATGTAGTATACCTTTATAACAACTTAGGAGTGCTGTAGGATTATTATTACAATATACGTATTATTATATATTGATTGAAGTTGCATAAACCCCCAAAACATCTCAATAAGCATTTCACTGTTAATTGTCTTCTTTTCTTTACAGTACTCTTTATTGTAGATGTAACATGACCTAGATACTGATAAATTATTTTACTGGATATGGTGTGGGTGTCTCACAAAGGAGAGTGCTTCTGGTTTCCATGAGGGAAAGGGTCTTCAGTGGCTAAATATTTCATGAGTCAGTTACCTGGAAGCACAAAGCACACATCCGTTTCTCTACTTTCCCCCCACCTATCCCTCTAACAGCTTGTATCTCCCTTTCCAGCACAATAGGAACAGTTCCTTGTCCCTTTGTTATTTTTTTTCCTCCCTTTCCTCTGCAAATCCCTAGTCATCTTTCTTAAGCTGTTCTGGTAAGGAACATGCAGTAAGAGGCCAACCATCATTGAGGCATGATTAAGTGAGAGAAGACCCTCAAGCTGAACTTGTTCCTGCTGCTGTTGTTACAGAACCAACAGTACTTACTGTAAAAACGTCTGCTGCTACAGAACAGGGTGATTTTTTAGCATAAAATCCATAAAACCCCCTTCCTTCTGCCCTTTTCTGCCCTAGCAGATACAGGCAAAATTATTAAAATAACATTTGTTCTGGATAGAGGGAAGATAAAACTTGGGATGCAAGAAATAAATCTTTGGGCAGATCTCAAAGGTTTTATCAGGAAGGCTGCTTTCATCACTTGCCAGTTGTTGCTAAGGGCTAGCAGCCCGTAAATGGTAGTACAAATACGCCAGTCACAGTTGATAAGACTCCAAAAAGTTTTTACATTCATCTTATTCCAGGAATGTGTCTGGGGTTGTATACAGAAGCTCATCCCGCTTAGTTTTCAGAAACTGAGAAGCAAAACTAAATTAAGCTAGTCTGACAGAAAAAATAATTGAGGACAGGTGAACACTATCCTAATCGACTCCAGGAACAGAAGCAGAAACTTTCCCAGGGCATCAGTATCTTGCCTAGGCTAGAACTCACATTTCGAGTGTTTAGCTTCTATGATATCTTTACCTATTGTATACAATTTTTTTGTTTTTATAAAGCTTGTTATCTTGGCACATTTTCATAAGAGAAGTTAAACAACTCGATTGGAAAAAAAAAAACAAAAACAAACCAACAAAACCAAAACTAAACCAACAAGACATTGTGGAGAAGACATCAATATTTGAAACCATTGTTAATTTTACGAGGTTGTGTTTAGAAGTGGCTGAATTATTTAACTTCAAAGTTAATAAATAAAAAGTTAAACTCAGTTCTAGTAGATGCAAAGAAAACCTATGCAAAGTTGCTTAACTAAGTGGAATCTGTAAAAAGAAATATTTAATGATTTTATAATAAACAGTATTTTCTGTTAAAACAGGCAAATACCAAGCTTTGTGGTTGTCATATCTGTATAGCAATTG
>JAOEHX010037674.1:3990-21407 GCA_025448015.1 Bolborhynchus lineola
CCTGTATGTGTCTCAGTTTAATGTTGAGTGAAACTAATGCTTCAGTATCCTTACACCCTGCTGATTACTATGTTAAATGTTTCTCCCCCTTCAGGTGCTGTTTCATAATGAAAAGCACAGCACCATAATCTAAAAGTGAAAAATGTCAACTCTGGTAAGGTTATATAGAGCTTCGTGTTCTTAAGAAGCATTAATTTGTAAATTCCCAGTGGGCTTTATTTTATTTGTGGCTTGATTTTGAAATGAAGCATCTTCAATGCTTTTAAAATGCTTCAGGTTTTGTCCTAACCTAGCTCTATAGTAAGGAAAATTGCTTATGCTTTTGCTCTTTTCAGTGGGTAATAATAAGCAGGGTGGCTTCATAAGCAAACAGTAAAGCTGTAGAAAGATATAAAGGTTGTTCTGCTACAGTTAGTTTTTAATAACCTGTCACAGCTCAAGTATGGTTGTTTTCCTACCTGCATGTGGGCTTGCTGTTGGAGAATTAAGAATGTTTTTGTAAAAACACCTTTCAGCAAGTTCAGTCAGTTGTGTTCTACATGCAGTATGCTTTAATGAAATACTTGCTTTTGGATGAAATCATATATCCACTAAAGTGTGTTAATTTGGAAAGTGGATCAATTTCTGTGAAGTCATGGGTGATCTAGGGATACTTGTAGAAAAAGAAATCTAATATTATATGTCTTGGATGTTGTGGCAGAAAAAAATTGGATACTTTTCTAAAGCATATTCAGTGCTGACTGCTTCTTATCAGACCTGGTATACATCACTCGTGAGTATACAGCACTAGTATTTTGATCTCTGCAGCTTTAAGCTTTCTTCAGTTTTTACTTTTCTTGGTTATACTTTAAGTTAATTTGTCGTGAAGTCTCACCTGTTTGAACAATTCATGCTGGTTAAAAACATCATAACTTCCTGAAGATAGCTGGCAATTGGCTTGCTTTGTTCTATGTATGCCATAATACTTGTTGCATTGGTATAACTCTTTAACTATAATTCTTTCTGTTCTGTAGGGAGTTTGTGTACTTCGGCTTAACGCAACCTGTAGGCTTTTATTCCTAGCACTTGGAAAAAAATATGGATTTGTTTTCTTCTTTGTTTTTTGGCATTGGACATGGGATCAGTAATAGTTCAGAGCAAGTAGAGGGGTGGATACTGTTTTGCTGGTGTTTTTTTTTTGTTTTTGTTTGTTTGTTTGTTAGGTGTTTTTTCCTTTTTTACCTGCATATTGTGCAAATTATAATAGCAATGTAAAAATTGGCTTTCATGTGATGTTTTTGAAGATCAGCTTGCAAATTTAGTGAGCCAGGCATTAAGTCTTCTGTGGAGCATTGCTGTTAAAGTGTGTCTGCCTTCTTTCCAGAAATTCTTAAGATTGTCTTGATGTAGTAGTAATTCTCACTGTAATCCTGCTAATGTCAGATCAGAAATGACATGTCCAGATAAGGTGAAGCATTAACTCTGTGCAATTTCACTGTGTTGCTTCCTGTTTGCTCCAAAGATGTTAATAGGATATGTTTCTATTAGCAAACACTTCTACATGAAATGTTATCTTTCTTCCTGCTGCTGACGTGGAGGTGGCAGAAACTTCACTATTTTTGGGGTAGCTCTACTGAAATGCCACTATATGTCCTTTCCTGGTACAAATCAAGTTTCAGCTGCTGGCTGATCTGGCACTGTGCAGATGTGATTTTAGTTATCTTGAAATTGCCAGGCAATTGAACGCAGAACACTTAAATGAAATTATATGCAAAAAGAGGCATTTTTGTCAGTGCTTTCGTAGATTATTGTGGGTTTTGCAAATGATTAGTAGGTCTGAAATGGACAGCATGGGGTAACAGTTATTTTAGTCTGGGTCTCTGCTTCATTTCCTGCTGTTAGGACACCATTGTGAAAATGTGGTTGTAAAAGCTTCCTTGCTGTTCCTTCATGAGCATCAGTGTTTTATACAGGTATTTCAAAACAGATCTTACTGCTGGTCTGGAAATGTTTCATGTGTTGTGAGCTTATGAGCTTTTTGAGTAATTGTTAAGGATGATGTATGCAGGTTTGTACTCTTGCTTGCTTCTATACTGAAGATGTTAGCCTTTGATGTGTCCTGGTTTTAGTAGGAGGTAGTGACAGTGGGGTGAGCTCACAACCACCTTCCATGTAGGTTTGAGCTTATTAATACTTTCTGTAGCAAACATTATCTTACTGTTGTTTTCTTACAATATCTAGTTTAAAGGAAGAGGGGACAGAAGGGGAAAGCACTTGGTACTGTATCTGTTGCAGTGGAGTTAAGTTTATAAATGACAGAATGTAGCCCCTCTTAAATGAAATCTGCCTCTTTGCTTCTGAAGTGTTCTCTCTAGATGTTGTAACTGCTGCTGTTGCTTTAATGGTCCTAGTCAAGCTAGATGTTCTACCTGCCAATCGTTTTCTGGTTTTGGGAGTTGAGGTAAATGAGGCTGAAGGTAGCCTTAGGCCTAAGTAAGATCAGCTCTTTTGGTCTGTCTTTAGAAATGATCTTCTACAATTGTGAAAAAAGAGAGGGTGGGGGGAAGGTGTGAAGAGAAAAAAGTCAAAAAGTCACCAGTGTTGAAATAGAATTCCTTCATATAGGAGGAAGGGGTCTTTTAGAGGGAAATGAATTAGTGGCTTGTCTAAAGAACAGTTTAAAGTTTTCTAGAGGCAAGAAAGAAACTTGCTCTCAGCAGCTTTATACCACAGCTGCTGATGCTTTTAGTACTGTTAACTGGATGACCTCTTTCTTTAGTACCATGAACACTGAGGGGTGTTCACTGATCTGTCTATTGTTTCTTAGCAAGGCACTAGTATCAGCAGCATTGACATTGCTGGTACTGTGACAAACAGTACTTCTATTTCTGGAGGAGCATGAAAGCTGGTTTTCCCTAACTGAGACCACGTTCTGTAAAAGTTGTAACTAAAATTCATGACACGTCTCCTTAGAGCATATGGTACACAAGATGTGATCATGGCATGTTTGTGTTGTTTGTTTCTTATCTGTACAGTTCAGTCTAGGGTTTTCATTTTCAGAAGTCCTGGTGCAGTTCTCATGTATGTCTGTTAGTGAGAGGTCAGAACACAGTGTTAGTGGACAGATGTCTTCAGCATGATGGAGGATTCCCCTCCTAGAAACAACAGAAAAAATGAGGGAAGAGCTCCTACTTGCTCTCATGAGACCTCACTTGGAGTACTATATGCAGTTCTGGTGTCATCAACATAAAAACGACTTGAAACTGTTGAAACAAGTCTGGAGGAGAGCCACGAGGACGATCAGGGGGCTGGAGCACCTCCAGTGTGAAGGCAGGCTGAGAAAGTTGGGGCTGTTCAGCATGGAGAAGAGAAGGCTGAGTGGAGACCTCATAGCAGCCTCCCAGTATCTGAAGGGGGCCTATAGGAATGCTGGGGAGGGACTGTTCATTAGGGACTGTAGTGATAAGGCAACGGGTAATGGGTTCAAACTTAAACAGGGAAGTTCAGATTGGATATAAGGAGGAAGTTCTTTACTGTAAGGGTGGTGAGGCACTGAAATGGGTTGCCCAAGGAAGTTGTGACTGCTCCATCGCTGGTGGTGTTTAAGGCCAGGTTGGAGAAAGCCTTGGTGACATGGTTTAGTGTGAGGTGTCTGTGCCCATGGCAGGGGGGCTGGAACTAGATGGTCTTAAGGTCCTTTTCAACCCTAACTATTCTATGATTTTATGATTCTGCTCCTCTCATCTTTTAAGGAACCCATATCTTCTCAAAGAGAAAATTCTGCTTTCTATTCTGGTGGTTGGAGGAGGTAGAGAAAACTTTTTATTGCCAGACTCAACTGAAGCAGTCCTTTTGTGATTGCTGTTCAAGCAGTTGGTATCTCCAAGAAGTGAATGAAGGGGAAGTGGTGTTAGGGAACTGGCAGAGAAGGATCAAAACAAGTTTGTCTCTATTATTCTGTGAATTCAGTTTTAAAATAACCACAAAACCAACCAACAAACCCCCAGTTCTTTTCTGCCGTGTCCTGTGCCCATCTCCCTCCTGCATTGATTCCTGTTAAAATGTTCATCATATGTCATTATTTAGTCTATCTTAATGTAAGAAGAATTCTCTTAATCTCTCTTAGTTTTTGAAAAGGTCCTAAAGGTCTGGGTTTTGTAAGTCCTTAGAATGCTAGAAGAGCAAGTTGTGGTGGGACTGTTTAAGTATTTTTCTTTGATTTATAGTCTTTGAGTCAGGAGGGAAAAAAATAGTTATGACAGTAATGTTTTATTATCTCTTGTTCTTCTGTTTTTATTATGTGATACGACATAGATTCCAGAAAACACATATGTGCCTGTACTTATGTACAGTGTAAAAGTTACAGTCTCATGATAGTGGCAAATTCTTGCTTTGGGGCTACTCTGAATAAATTTTCTTGAGCATAATCATTGGTCTACTGTATCCACTTGTTCATTCACAGAATATTTGAGCTTAAGTCTTGTTATCAGTAGTTTGTAGTAAAGTCTACTGGTATTTTGAATTAGTTCCTAAATGCTGCATTTTGAACTGACCATGTTTAGATACTTTTTTTTGCCACTGTTAGTTGTATTGCCAACAGTAAAATGGTTAAGATGACTGCCACATACTTACATAAGCTGCACTCATTTTTAAATCAAACTATTTATGGTACGGGCTATTTAGTCTGTTCAGAAAATGAAAACTCTAAATGCATTCATTCTCCCTGAGCATGGAGATTTGCTTAGACCTTTCTTATGTCTGACTCCATGAGTTTTTTCAGGTTTTTTTCTTACTGTAGTGGGCTTTTTGTGTGGTGTTTTCTGAGGGGTTTTTTCATTTTTGTTTTGTTTTCCCAGCAAGTGTATGGTACACTTAAAATTGTAGGGCAAGATATTTCTGTGTATAGTAGAATTTGAGAATTATGTAAACATGTTACATAATTGTAAATAATCTCAGTTTTCGTTAAACTGCAGTAAATGTCAAGCAACCAGAAAAACATAATGGTTCAGATTATTTGTTCATGAGTAGAGATGATCCCATGTGATGTGTAGCATGAGCATCCTAGGTCGTTGGTTACCTGATATTATGTACAGCATGACAGAATGCTACTAGAATATTATATTGCAGACAGGTACTCTACAAAAACATGGATGGGTTTTTTTTCCCCCAGTATTCCGGAAGTATTGTGGTGTTTTTTTCAGGAGCGCATTCTTAAAAAGCAGTGAAATATTTGTATTGCAGTTGAATTAAACAGTATTTAACTGAGGTTCTTTTAACAGTTAATTACATTGCTAGCTATGAAAAAAAAATGCTTAAACAGTAAATAAGTTTATGACAGTGTAAACCCCCAGATTGATTTATAATAGCTTGTTGTTATGGATATGTTTGAGTACATGTAATTCATGATAGTTTTATGGATTAAGTTGGATAGTCAGAGATGAGTAACTTCTGAATGTATTAATGTAATTGTAAACTTTCTGCTAAATAACTTTTCAACAGGGATCTGTGAAGTTTGCAAACTTTTTAGGTGTTTTAATTCTTTCATGACTCTAGGTTAAATTCATATTGCTTCTGTACATCTAATGTTAAAATACTAAGATTTTTAAGCACACTGTATTTTTACATACTTTGCCCTGCTGTTTGTGTTGTTTTCTCTGTCCTGTGATTCTTATTTCCTAATTCCTGAAATTCACAACTAGTCTGGACTGATCGTTTTTAGTTTTCCTGTGGTCAAGGCTAAGAACTCTTCCTGGTTCTTCCAAATAAAAAGAAAATGAAGACTTGGGCAGGTTTTCAGGGAGCCTGTGGACTGTTAACTGTTCACTAAAGTTTAGTTTCCTGGCTTGCTTGAATGTAGATTATTTGATTTCACAGGGATGCTCCTTGTTCTATCATTTAACCTTGAAAATAAGAGTTCTAGAAATGTTATCTGTTTTTCTTCACTGGCTAAAACACTAAGTAAACTATGACCAACCAGATACATTGATTGCAATCAGAACTATTGATTGCTTAGTTCATTGCAACTGCAAGGTGCTTGTGTGTCGCAGAAGGAAATCTGTAAATGGAATCAAAGATTTATGACTTGGACTGGTTTGTGAACTAATTTATAATAGTCTTTTCTGTCTTACCCAAAGGGAGAGTCTGATTCCGAAATCTTTCTGGTGAGATCTCATCATGCCATTTTGTGATTTAGCACTTCTCTCACACCTGGCTGCCCACTTCTGATTCAGTGTTTTGTATCTGATTATAGCACAAAGTTTCATGGGATTTTGTGATGAATCAGGGATCTGATCGGGATTATACTAGTATTTAGGGCTTGTGAATGAAAGTTTAGCTCTAGTAATCTAAAGTTCACCATTTGGTTCCTAAACATTTCTGCTAGCGCCTTGGGAGCAGCATGTATTCAAAAGAAAGGAGAAGCAAATTCTTTTTTCAGAATCATAGTAATTTTGCTGGTTTAAAGTGACTGTGAAACAGTTAGGTGAGACTCCCAATGTGATAATTTTCTCTTGTGAAAACACCCAGAGTTTGCATTATAGCTAAGCGTTTTGTGTCAAGGAATTATTCCCTGAACAAAGAGATTATTTCTCCCAACTCTCATTCAAAACTGATTTCCTGAAGTTAAAAGGGTTTTATGCCTAATGCTCCCTTGTTTCAGTTTTCTAATGTTTCTTGGAGTTCAGCGACAGTACCAAACCCCATCTGTCTTTTCTGGGATTGCTGGTGTTTGTTCAGTGTTTTCAGTTGTGACACTGTATGCTGGAGAAAAAAACAGATGCATTTGGATGATAAGTATTTCTTTTCTTTATAAATGCGTATTTCTGTTTCTCTGCATAGAAAGGAAATAGACTGCAGCCTTATGCTCCATGTTAAAAAAGTTTGTAAGAAGCTTGATATTTGTGTGTAATTGTGTTTGTAATTTTAAGTTTTGTGTTGGTTTTTTGGTTTTGTTTTTGTTTTTTTTTGTGTTTTTTTTTTAATTTTATTTTTTTCCTTCTGTTAATGATTTTGAACTTCTAATGTTTAAGAATTCCTCTTCTCCCTTTTTTCTGGAAATAGCATTCAGTAGCAGCATAATCAGAAGTACTAATATTACAGAATTTACTAGTAAGTTAAATCTTTCTGCTTATTCCCAGACTAGCCTGGGTTATGTCTATTCTATTATGTAGTCTTCTCTAAAGAGACATACTAGTTTTACACTAGTAATTTAAAAACTGACTTAAAATGTGAAATACATTTGAAAGTCCAATTTAGGTTAAAGCAGTTGTAGGAACAGTTCTATAAATTGTGAACATGTAATTTTGAATTCTAGTAATGATATTTCCTTTAGTTCTTCAGCTCTTACTTGAAAGTAATAATTTGAATTTTAGAAGTTGCATTTTGTAGTAAGTTACTAAAAATTATCACCCTGCATACAATTTAAGTATGCTTTTTATGATTCTTTCATGTTGGTGGTCAGTTACTGACAGGTTTCGTAAAGGTAATGAGTACTTTGATGTAAATCAGTAGATAGTACTACAGTGTTTGAATTTGTAGTGTAAGTGTATATCTTTTTTTATGTACAGTTTCTGTTTATTCTAGAATCTATTCAGTTGAATTGTGTGTATAAATAATGTCTTTACAGTTACATACTTGAAAATTTGCTGATTATAAAGGTAGTGTCTCATTAGAAAACTATTTTGTCTGCGTCTGATTAACTTTTCAAATGCATAAGAAGTTGCTCTTCTAATAGAAGTGGTTGAGTGTCCATGACGAATTATCAAAATAATAGAACTGTATTTAAGCAAGTATGCACAGAGAGTTGAACATAGGTTTTCTTCTACAAGTGTTCAAATTTGTGTGAAATTTATGTTTAACTGATTTGAAAAATGTGTAATAAGACAGTTGAATTAGGAGTAACTCCATAGGTAAACCGTTGGAGAATTAGTGGGCCTTGAGTATCCACGGTCTTTTGTGTAGCTTGAATGGAGCCTAGTCATTCTTCTTGGCAGAGAAGTTTGCTAAGATACCATACTATTACATAAATATAGAAACTGGGGATTCTTTTGATTATGGCTCTCAGGTAAACATTAAAACATCTTTGAAAAGATTCCAGTCTTTTTTCTTTCTTTTTTATCTTTTTTTTTTTTTTTTTTTAAGCCAAGTAATACCCCAGACTGTAGATAGTACTGGTTTTGATTTGCTAAAATGGAAAACTGGTGATGTGAAATAGTCATTAGTATGAAACCATGACTTGTGCGTTGTATGAGTTCTTGAAAAGACAAATTTTTTTTTTTTTTTTTTTAAATCTGATGCTGAATTGAACAGGTGTCTCTTGAAGGTATCCAAGTACTTCATGTACATATTTCTCCAACAACTGGAAGGAATAGAGAACCTGCATATGATTATGTAGCGTAACTTAACAGTTCTGATACAGTATTGCTTAGCTCTTCTGGCCATTCAAGTATGGAAAACAAATTTTAAATACGCAGCCTTATTTAGCAGAATTATTCTGAAAATGTGCTTATAGCATTTTAGAAGTGTGTTTAGATCTAATTTTCAGATAGGTTTGTATTCTATTTCAAAATAGTGTTTAATTGCCCAGAAGTGTAACATTGCTTTCCATCCTGTAGGGAAAGAATGACACAGAGAACAAAATAGGCTTGTGCTTAAACAGCAGTATATATGCCAAAGATTATAATCTCCTTCCCTCTCCTCCCCCTCATCTAAAAGCAGAGAAAACTCAAAGCATACACTTGAGTCCAGGTCATGCAGCTGCTTGGAGTTCCAATTTGTTCGTTTAATGCTTGTGAGAACTGGGAAGAGGTCATTGGGCTGTTCTCTTAAGCAGAGAGTGTGACTACTTGTACTAGGATTTCAGAATCAAAGCATCAGATTACAGTGTTATTTCAGTGTATTTTTGCTTTCAGCCTCTTTTTTGTTTCCTAAATGTGCAAGTCCGTCACTTCATGCTGCTTGTGTCTAGGGCAAACACTATGTGTTGCTTATTGGCTTCAGGAGAATGCTCTGGTGGCAGTGTGACTGGCAGGGGCATGACTGCAAATTTTTAAACTTCCGATTTTTCTGCTTTCTAAACCTCTAACCTCTTGTATACAAGACTGCATTTGATTTGTGGGAAGATACATGACCCTGATTTTTTTCCAGTGTGTTCACAGCAAATGGTGCTCTTCTAAGATGTCAGGGAGTTAGACCAAAATATGTGTTTCAGGTTTAAGTTCTTAGTGTCTGCATGAAGAGCTGGTCCTTGAGCAACCTGGTGTAGTGGGCAGTGTTCCTGCCGAGGCCAGGGGCTTGGAATTAGATGATTGTAAGATCCTTTCAAATGCTAATTATTCTGGGATTCTGTGCTCTATATTGTTACTTACTTGCTACAAAACATATGGATGCTGCCACTTCCTAACAATATAGAAATCAGCAGACTGGTTAGAGAACTAATATCATCTCCTTATTTGCTGCAGCACCTAAGCAAAGAAAACACTGTACCATGTGTACTACTACTACTACTTTCAGTAATAATAATGATAAGGGAAATAGCAGGAGAGATAATATAAAAAGGGAAAGGGAAAAAAACAAATGAACACAAGTGACACACAATACAATGGCTTGCCACCCACCTACCAATACACAGCCTGAATCCAGCAGCAATCCTTCCCTTACAGGTAATGCCCCCCAGTTTATATACTGGGCATGACATGCTGTGATATGGTTTGGCTAGTTTGGGTAGGTGTCCTATCTCTGCTTCCTCCTGACTTCTTGTGCCACTTGTCACTGGCAGAGCATGAGAGACTGAAAAGTCCTTGATCGGGGTAAACATTACTTAGCAACAACTAAAAAATTGTGGTACGATCAGCATTGTTCTCAGACTAAAGCTGAAACACAGTACTGCCCCAGCTACTAGGAAGGAGAAATGACTATTACAGCTGAACCCAGGACACAGGTGAAAGACATTTATGTTCTTGTACCTTGCATCTGCGTCACTCAAACTATTGGATGGATATTGGTTGTGCTCTTCAGTTCTTGTGAAGGTGAATAGCACTGAGCACTACACAAATAGTATGGCAATTTTAGCATAAAGAGCGTTTCAAGCAGTTCTTTTACTACAGCTTTACCAGGTTATCCACAAGATCTTTTATATCCCATAAGAACAGAGAGGTCTGTTAAAACAAAAAGGCACAGTGCTTTTGGAGGATGCAGCTACCTTGAGATGCTGGACAGCATCTTGTTTCAGGGAGGTGAAATAATCCAAACCTCTTTAAGAGCAAAATGAGTTGGCAGCTATTTTAAGTTGGAGCTGTCTTTGAGCCCTTTTTATTTTTTTTTTTTTCCTTCTAAAGCAGGATTATGAGGATAGCTTCCTAAAAGGGAAATGAAATCAGTGCAGTTTATCCTACCAACCGTAATGGAGTACAGTAGGGCAGATCAGTGTAGAAATAAGAAATACTGATTGCTTTAAGTGCTGTAACATGCATATTTATCTTACATTTGAAGAATATTTGTCATGTAGAATAAAAATAAGGTATTTTGAAAAGTGAAATTGTGAATACAGACTTCTGGGTGAAATCCTGTGGAAATCCAAATACTATTTATTCCTGAAAGCTTAAGAAAGTGTGCTTCATTCATTTTGTCTTGTATTCAGATTTGGACTTTTTTTTTCCTGTAGCTGTACCTGATGAAAGTAAAATTTGCTTCTAACTTCACCATTAGACAGCCCATGGAGTGTCATCTGTGGAAAGGCTGGCTAGTAGTGAAGGACCTGTTTCACTTTGATTTGTATACTGTAACCCTGATTTTTTTTTAAAGCCATGCAGTTGTTTAATATGTCCCAGCTGAAGCCTGTGATCACAGGCTCTGTGAAAGAGGACTCTAGCTCCATCAAAACAAAATTGATCTTTTTATGCTCGGCTGTATGTGAAAAGTCATGTGTGCTCCAGCCAGGAATTGTGTTAATCTCATCACTTGGATCTGAAACTTTCTGGCCTGGTACTAGACCAACAAAAATAAAAGAATGTTGTGACTACTGACGTGAATACCAGCAACCTGCCTGCAGACAGTGTCACAGAGTAACCAAGATGTTAGGACTGCAAAACACAGTTTTCCTTAACCTGCCAAAGTCATGATGGAAAGAGGGGTACAGTGTTCTTTGGAATCAGTTTGTGCTGTTACACAGCTATGAGTGACCTATGAGTGATTGTAACTTATAAATTTCCTAGTTTAACATTCAGTTGTTAGGTAAATCAGTTTCCAGTCCCATTCTCTGCTCACAGCACACAAAAGAGCACAAAAGCTATTCAGCAATATGAAGTGGAAATTAATATACTCTGGTGCTGGTGACTGCCCTTTTACCGCTGTTATCTGTAGTTTTTCAGCCTGCCTTTTCTGTTGTTAAAACACACAATTTGGTGCCAGGCTCTCTGCAAGGAAGAGGACATGCTAAAGCTTTTATCAAGTCAAGCTACTGGATACTGTTCAAGTCGTTTGAAGCTGTGCAATAATTTTGGCAGGAATGCATCAGTGCATCTTAGGATGGACAATTGTATTCATATTCTGGTCTTGCCATTATCTGTTTTGGCTTGCCCTATTTCTGGCCTAAGATCATGGAACAAGTGGATCTGAAATAATCTAGGCTTCCTAAGGGAGATAAGCCATTGAAGCAATTCAACGGAGAGCAGCTACAGCTTTATCTGAGTGTTAGTGGTTTAAACATTACCTTATACTTCCAAGGTTTCCTCCTGCAACAGTTACAAGGTATACCTTGCTTCTGGAAAGAGGGAAACTCGCAGCTTTCCTCCAACCAGACTTTTTTTTATCCTGTTAATGTTCTTTATAGAGAATGCTGGAGTGAAGAATGAAAACATTTCAAAATGTTCTCTGCATTGTATAGTATCTAAGGCACATCTTCCCTAGAAAGTCAGTCTGGGGCTAAGCAGACATAAAACTTCCTATCTTCAAATAATGTTTACAGAAGGTGAATGTGGCATTAAAGGAAAAAAAAAAAAAATTACACTGCAGAAACAAATGTCTAATTTCAATGCACTCTTCCCTCCCTGTTCCCAAAAGAAAAAAGAGGAAAAAGTTTTAAGCTATGGCTTGTAAGACATCTATATATGCACAAATATACAGCTACATACACACACGTGTGTGTATATATGTAGTTGGCAGAAAACATTTTAATTTAAGGTATCTTTTTTGCTTCACTAGGAAATTGGGTGCAGCAAATCCTCAACTATGGCACACACTTAAGTGTCTTTAGATGCACACATGATTATAGACAGCATCAATGTGCTAATACGTTCTACTGGAATAAACACATATAGATGAAATACAGTCGATGTAATGTTATGTGTAACTTCCTAGGACCTCTTTTTGGTACCTTTGTGGGTAGATATTCATGCAACGTCTTATCAGACGATACCATGAAATAGGCAAGGATCATTTTGTGGTTCCTTAACAAATTCTCGTGGAATGATAGAGAAGACTCATCCAGTGTATTTTATAGCAATTAGTTGTGTCAGAGAAACTTACGCAGTCTGGCCACCAAAGCTGAATTCAAAGCTTCAGAAGTGGAAGCTGAGGTTTTCTGGTGTGTAGGGAGTATGTGGGTCATATTTTTCTGTACTGTCAGTCTTTTGCATTGCTCTGTATTGACTCCTCTCAGTTCCTTGTTTTTTCTGTATCTGCTCTCCTAATTTCTGTCTTTTGTTGCCGTTTATATGCCTCTGTCCACTTCCCTCTTCTGTTTTCTCTATGTGGAGTCATGTCCTCCATCAGTATTTTTTGCTGGGGATCTTGAAATTGGTTTTCTTATCCCCTCACTGAACTCCAGTTCTTCGTAATCATAGAATAGTTAGGGTTGGAAAGGACCTTAAGATCATCTAGTTCCAACCCCCCTGCCATGGGCAGGGTCGCCTCCTGCTAACCCATGCCACCCAAGGCTGCTCTGTCCAACCTGGCTTTGAACACCACTAGTGATAGAGCGTTCGCAGCTTCCCTGGGCAACCCATTTCAGTGCCTCACCAACTTCACAGTAAAAAATTTCTTCATCATATCCAATCTAAACTTTGCCTGTTTAAGTTTGAGTCCTTTAACCCTTGTCTTCTCACTACAGTCCCTAATGAAGAGTCCTTCCCAGGCATCCCTGTAAGCCCCCTTCAGATACTGGAAGGCTGCTACAAGGTCTCCACTCAGCCTTCTCTTCTCCAGGCTGAACAGCCCCAACTTTCTTAGCCTGACTTCATACGGGAGGTTCTCCAGTCCCCTGACCATCCTTGTGGCCCTCCTCTGAACTTGTTCCAACAGTTCCATGTCCTTTTTAATCTAGAGTTTTTCTTCTAGTTTAAGGTGGCCAAAGTGAGGAGAGAGAGGCTAATGTTAGTCAGGTCACAGCGTTGCACAGGTGTTCATGCTTCCCAGTACCATTTTCTTTCTCAATTGTTCATTTTAGGTATAAGAGTTGTAGTGAATACATATATGTATATATATAGTTATATATAATTTAAACTAATGCTAGTCAGTATGTCCTTTTATCTCTTCAGGAAAGTGGATGCTTCTTTACAGGTGTAAGTATGTTTTAGAGTAATCTAGTCACTGATGCAGAAAAATGAATGTTTAAGACAGGGTATGTTACAGAAATTGTCTGCGTCCTATCCTCTCTTCAATATATGTGGTTATCAGCAAAACAGAAATCTTTGATTTAGTCAGTGTATTCAATTCTGAGTATTTTCAAGGGTTGTCATATAAAAACTCATCAGAGGCTTGACAGAGAAATCATACTGGTCTGGTTATTTTTAACTTGTTTACAGCACTGTTACTGTTAGCCATCACAGAAGTCTCTCAGGGATATTTCAGAAGCAGGAAACTTGTTAAATTATGTTTAACCAGCTGATTCATAAGTTTTTTCCTCTTTCTACCATAAGAGTGGCTTAATTCAAACAGTTTAAATTTTCTTTGGTAGCATAAACAGTTTAATTTTTTAAAGTTTGTGTTATAAGTCATTGGCTCTATGGCTGATTCATAGCATGGTCGACTAAAAGGAATGAATTTACACTTAGTAATTCTTGCACAGCTTCAGCTGATTCTGAGAGGATGGTCAAGCCTTTACTTCACTGTGAAATTGTTTGCTGAGCCACTGAAGTAAATCAAATAAGTGGCTAAAAGTTCAAGTGGTATAGCCCTTAATGCATGAAGTGCAATAGTGTGCCTTTTATGGAAATACCAGCAGGCTCTGATGACTAATGTGGTTGTGTTGCTTTTATTCTGCAAATGGGCAATAGTCTCTTTTAGATTGATAGCAATTCATTTACTTGGAGCAAATGTTTTTAATAGGAAGAAGCCCAGATCAAAGTGAGAAGGTGAAGAGAAGTGAGGGAGACATTTAGGCTAATCATGTGAATAGCTGTTTGTATGTGAAGTGATTGATTTATGAGTGTAGTTAACTCTGAAATTTCACAATTTCTGTGCTGGTAAACCAAATGACAGTTTGGTTCATATTTTTTTAAAAATTGTGACTGTTGTCTTCAGACTTGTTGAAACTTCTTGCTTTAGTGAATACTTAGAGCTGTGAACTCCCGCAAAAGTAAGTACAGTGTTTCATTTTGTGGAAATATCCTTGAAAAGACTCAGTGTATTTTTGACCAGTGTGAATATGTCTTGCAACAAAGCCTGTTGTGGATGACTTAAAAGCAAATTTGAAGTGTAGCAATGAATTTGTTTCAGAGGCTAATGCTGAGAATCACCTTGTGTAAGAGCTATCAAACATCTCTTAGGCGGGAACAGTGTTAAATTCCTGGTGAGATGGTTGAGATTTGGGCTACTGACCTGCAGATAAATCTCTGTTCATAGCAATAGGTGGAGACATTTCTTCAAGAAGCGTTAATCTCACACTTCTGAGAGGGAAGCTCACTTTCTGGATCAACTTGTGTATTAAACAATAGTCCAGTATTTTCGGGAGCTCGTTAGCTCAGTTTCAGTCTGGTATAAACCTCAGGTACTATAATTGTTTAACTTGTAAATAAGAATAGCAGACTGTACTTTAAAAGATGAAGTTTATGATCCACAGATTTGCCATAGACTTTTTCGCATGCTTTATAGTATATACACAGTTTCATGTTTTCTTGAATCCTTTCTTGGCTCATTTTGATTCCAAAAATAGTATGGGGGGGGGGGGAAGAAAAATATTAAAAAGATTTATCATTATGAAACTGCTTTTAGCAGAGCCAACACTTGGAGTTTACAAATTAAGAAATCTGACAGTGTGCTGGTTCACTGCCCCAACCCTTATTTCACAAATATTCAGTCAATATTCATGCATTGTATGCCCTGGTCAGAAAGCCAGTTCATTGTCCTGTAGCTTTTAATACTAATGTGATACTTGTGATAATCTTGGGATTATCTGTGAGATGCAGAAACTCACTTGTGTTTACAACTTTTAGTTGCACATAGTATTCTGCAGGACTATTCTGGAAATTAGCACTTGTTACATAGCAGTATCATTCCTGGACTAGCTCACACTGCCTGAAAATCTTACTTGTCGTGTAACCTTTATTATGTAGCAGGAGCTGCTTCTTCTTGCTCCTTGGAGTGAGAGAACCACAAAATCCTAATGAAGTATTTACTAGTATCTGTGGTGGCATCTCAGTGTTTAAAAGAGGCATCTCAATGTTTAAAAGAGGCTTATAAGAAAGCTGGAGGGAAACTTTTTACCAGGATCTGTAGTGACAGGAGGAGGGACAATGGTTTTAAACTGAAAGGTTTAGATTGGACATAAGGAAGACTTTTTACTTTTTTCTATGGTGAGGGTGAGTGGAGCACTGGAGCATGGTGCTCAGAGCAGTGAATGCCCCATTGGGAGAACCTAATCTAAGAACCTAATCTTAGATTAGGACAACCTAATCTAAGAAGGAGTGTCACTGTCCTTTCAAGGAGGTTTGAACTAAATGATCTTTAAAGGTCCCCTTTGACTCAAACTGTTCTCTGATTGTGGTCTACTTAGTAGAGGAATTACTGGCCAAGACCCTGTTAGTTACTTGCTAAAATGAGTATCAGTGTTCCAGTTAAGTGGTGTTCTTATTATCATTCAGGTTTTAATATCTGCTGGTGTAGTGTACCATGTAGCTGTTAAAAATAAATTCTGCTTTGCGGAGACTTGTATATAGGGTAGAGATGACTTTCACTCCTTTTGCTTCCAAAGCAGTGGGATAAATAAGGTCTCTTATTGTCTAATACTAGTCTTACTTTAAAGGACAGAAATTTAATCATGCCCACAGAATAATGTGTGACTTGTTTTGAAAATGTTAGATCTGTGCAGAGCAATACTTCCAGCTCCTTTTCCACCTGGCAAATTGGTCTGTCGGTGCCTGATTATTTATTTATTTATTGAATCTGTGTAAATACTAAACTTTCTGTATTGTTCCCATGATGTTTTTTGGTGTCTTCTATCACAGATGGAAGAGGGGAAACAGTAAATAGATAAAACTGGTCCATTTAGATGTTGCTGGCTCACAAGGATGGCAGTCCATAATGAAAGGGATAAAAACAAAGCAAACGCCAAAGTACATGAAGCAACACAAAATACATATCTAAGAGAGAATAATGATGGATCATGATTTTTGAATTTCAGTAGCAACCTATGTCATTTACATGCTTGCCCACAGACCACGGATGAAACTTCATGATGCTTGAGTCCTATTTCTAGGCAGTGTCACTGTTTCAGTTATACCAGAAATGGATTTCCTCCACCCAGGTTTCTCTTACCTCAGAATTGCATATTGCTTTTGTGTGATGAAGACATACCACATTATATCCCAGTATTATTCATTTACAGAATCTGTGGAAATAATTTCAAACATGGGTATAATTGATTGTTGCTGAAGGTTAAGGTAATAAAACCAAAACTAACTGCCACCACCTGCCCAAAAACCCCATAAACGTACAAATAAACAAAACCCACACAAAACAACAAAAACCCCAAGCAAACAGAAAAACCCAAGAGAAGGGATGTTTTCATTGCTTTATGCTCCCATTTCATCAATGTTATATGAGAGTATTCTCATCGTGCTGGCTTTAATGAATTGCATGCTACCTCAGCACTCTCAGCTGCTCCAGGCCATCAAATGATACATCTGTGTAACTACTTATGGCTGTGTAACTGTTCTATGGCTAAGTGGACAGGGACATAGAACCACGAATTATCAGATGATCTTCTATAACTTTATCATATGAGTTTTATTTTGCTCTATACTTCTTTATTGTATACAGTTCTGGTGTTCTCAACATAAAAAGGACATGGAACTGTTGGAACAGTCCAGAGGAGGGCCATGAGGATGATCAGGGGACTGGAGCACTTCCCATATGAAGACAGGCTGGGAAAGTTGGGGCTGTTCAGCCTGGAGAAGAGAAGGCTGAGTGGAGACCTCATAGCAGCCTTCCAGTATCTGAAGGGG
>JAOEHX010037675.1:409-15261 GCA_025448015.1 Bolborhynchus lineola
AGAGCCCCCACGTTGCCGGGGCCGGTAACGGGGCCTTTTCCGGGCGGTGGGGAAGGGGAAGGCAGAGACGGGCGGGCCGGGGCGCCACTCTGCAGGCTTCTCCCGGCTGGAGCCGCCTGTGCCGGGGCGGGGACCGCGCTCGGTGCCGAGGCGACAGTAACTGCCGGCCCCGCGCGGCCGCGGGTGTGACACGAGCGGGCACCGGGCGGTGGGGGTGCTCCGGCTGACTGGCAGCTTGTTGTGGTGACGTCAGCCGCGCGCGCGGGAGCCGGGCCGCGGCCTGGGCTCCTGCGGAAGCGGCTCCCGGCGCTGGTAACGTCCGAGCCGGGAGCGGAGCGGGGCAGAAACCGCCCGTGGGAGCGCGGCCCTGAGCTTCTCATTCTGTTGGGTTGTACCTGTGCGGCCTCCTCGGGCCGGGCGCGCGGCCCAGCGTGTAGCGAAGAGCGCGGGTTTGGTTCACAGCGAGCTGTTAGCGCGATCGGCGCCGTGCGGCCCAGCAACCCCTCCTTTAGACTGAAAATTACCCCGCTTTAAATTGCGCGGTACCTGAAGTTTCTTTGCGGGGAAGCCCATTCCGTCTGCGGTGAGGGGCACCTCGAGACTACTTTGTTGAGAAGACATGCAAACACCAAAAACTTATTCTGGAGCTTTACAGAGTTAAAGTTGTTACAGAAGATCAGGACGAAGTGTTGTCCTCAGTCAGATGATGCCTTAACTGCTCTGATATCCCTTTAAGCTCCTCTGCGGGATGTCTGGGATGAGGAGTTGTTTGGTTTTAATTGCTGCCTTATATCCAGCTTCTGTTTCTGTCCCGCTGCAGTTCACCTGCTTGGTGCAGGAGCCCTTGGTTCCACCCACCCTGCTTGTGGTGCAGGATTCAGAGGAGGCTAATTTCTAGGACCTCCCTAGGGAATGTTAGGTTTGCTGATGCATTTCCCCCACCCAGCCCTTAGAGTAGGTAACAGTTCTGCTGTCTGTGAGATTTTTGAATGGTGTGCTGCTAGCTCAGAAATCTCAAAAAATTAGTTTTATGTGTCCTAAATGTTTTATGTGACTCAATGTATTAGATTTTCTGGTGGCTTTATTTGGGGATTTTTTTGAGTAGGGAAACGTGAAGTTTCTCACTCCCTGAAGAGATAATTTGTGAAAATATTTACTTTTATGTTGAAGGCTCTTCTAATACATTGGTGTGCCTTCCTCCTGTCCTTACCCAGGTCTCCAGACACATAGCACTAGTATTTCTGTTTCACATCTGCAGACTAGTTCTGGCTCTGATTTGGAACAAGATTGCATGTTTAAAAAGTTGCCATTAGCCTTATTTCATTTTAATTAGTTCACTGGAATGCTTCACAGCCTATTCAGCATAAACGCTTGACATAAATGAATTGTAATGGGTGATTTGTATAATTTAACACTAAAATACATGGTTTTTAAAAAAATCATTTCTCAAGACGTAAGAGCACCTTCACCCAAGGGGCAAAAGAAATGTGGTCACAGAGCTAAGCTGAGCAGCTTCTGTGTTATCCCCTGGAGTTCACCATACTCCAGCTCTGGCCCAGTGCCACAGCAATTGAGCACCAGAGGCGGGGAGTTCTTTGAGCCAGGAATTGACAGTAAAAACATCCTAAATGATCTTAACTGCCACCAGGATGTGGGACCAGCGATGGCTCTTCAGATAAGCAAATTCCAAATAAAACCAGTTTGATTGTTTGAGGGCAGCTTGGAAATATCACTGCCCTCTTTTTTTTTATGGTAACTCTTATTTTTCCTACTTTTTACATGTCAGCTTTTTCTCTCAACATCTTTATGTTGCCCTGAACCCTTTCTGTGGTCCACTCCACCCTAGAAATTTCTGTCTTTGGCTGCTGCCTTCTCACTAGCCTGTTGTATCTCCTTCTTCAGTCTTCCTGCAACGTTTTATTCCCTGCTGCTATGATATCATTAGGTTCTTTTCAAGTCTCTACACAGACTCTATTTTCTATGTTGTATACTAACCTCTAATCTGGCTCAGATGTTATTCTGCATATGTGTAATCTGTTTTATACTGCTCTGTTGTTTTATGGTTTGTCTTCAAATGCAGTTTAACTAATATGGAGGAAAAGTTTAGTTGGTGAGGTTGAGGAAGTTAGCATGTCAGTGAAGGTTCACCAGCATGCCCTTTAAATCTGAAATTGATCTGGATGAGTCTGTCCTAGTAAACACGTAATAAAGGTGAAACCCCATAATACAGAACAGTGCTGTGCAAAATGAATGTACCAAATGGCAACGACCCAGCGTACAGCTATGCGAATGCACACAGCTGAATGTACAATGAAAATCCTCCCCTGCTTGCCTGGTGGTGTGATTCCTCTCTTGCAACTCTGGATACTATATATAAATAGTGAGACAGCTGAGTAGGAAGAGTTAGTTGCTTATTACTTTGGGGATCATCTCAAAGATGAGCGCACATATCCCCAAAGACTTCCTCGGGTTAATTTATTGTTGCTTTAAGCCGTATTAAACCACTGTTGGGTCCAATGCCTTCTGGCCTTGATGTGATCTCTGTTCTTGCCTCATTCTGAAATGTGAACGAAAGCTACCAAAAGCACAATTGGAGTTAATGGTGCAACTCTGCTCTGTCCATGCTCTCTCCTGTCGTCCTATCACCGTGTTTTCACGAGAGAATGGCATTTGAGACGGTAAAATAAACTACCATAAACTACCTTTTATTGAAGATGTTTGAGATATCCATAAGCTACCTTTTATTGAAGATGTTTGCCGTCTGCTGTTGTGTACACCCAGCTAACAGCCAGTCCTTCTTAAGTGAATCATCTAATTAAACTCATCAGAACTAGGTTCACTGTCTTTGACCAGCCTTCATGACCAAGGTCTCTAGCAGAAGGAACAGATGGAGAGCCACTGGTATAATGTGATACTGGGCAGTACGCCCACTAGGAATGTGAGGTGTTTCTTTCCTCCAGCTCTGACAGTTGTGGTGGTTTTGATTGCTTCTTTTTTTATTGTTGGTTTAATCAGAAGTGGGGCTGAATTCAATGTTTCTGCTCAGTTAGTTCACAGTGCTTTGAGTTCTGTCTCACCTGACCATGTACTGACTGACTAAACTGTGGCACTTGGAGCAGATCACTAGTTTGAAAGTATACAAAGTGATTCCTCATCATCATCACAGTTTTAAGGAAGATTGTGTATGTCTGTGGTTTGAAAGAGCTATCAGCTCTCCAAATACCAGTTATCTCTGTTTGCATTCCTTGCTAACATTTCATTTTTCTTGCATTTTACACCTGGAGGCTCTTTATTCTTCACTTTCTATCCACTCTGTTGAAATTGTGTGAGATGAGAAGGTGTCTTAGAGTATGATCCTGACTTGGTACTGACAGAATGAATTGGCTCATTTTTGACCCCTAGTCCAAAAGCTGTTTGGAAAGGCTGGGTTCCATGTAAACCACAGCAGAGCCAGGCTTCTGTGTTTGAAATTGGAATGTTGTTGGGAAGATTTTAAATTATACTGTGGAATGTTGACAGATGAGAATGAGCATGCAGTCTGGGATAAAGAAGGTATTAGAAATAAGAAGACAACCTTCAGAAAGTTCAAGCCATGAAGTTGACCAGAAAAGCAGATAAGAACTTGAACTCTGGCAAGTCAAATGAAAAATTCAATGACCCACCAGAACAACTCTGAGCAACATCATATTAATAGAGAAAAATACTATATATATTATTTCTGAAGTACATCAGAAGCAAGAAAGGTGCTGGGGTCCGCGGGGCCAATTGATGCTGAAAAAGTGAAAAAAAATACTTGATGATGAAGCCATCAGTAGAAAGTTAAGTGACTTTATGTATATTCCTGTTGTCTGTGGAGGAGCCCAAGGAGGTTCCTGTGCCAGAAATTCTCTTATGTGGAACAGCACTTGTTTGGAGATCTGTCTCTGCTTGAAGTTTCAGAAAAGAGATTTTTAGAGCAAAGTGATAAATACAGTTACAAAATGCCAGGGCCAGCTGCTTGCCCAGGGGTTCCAAAGGAAACCTTGGCCTGAAGTGACCCAATTGTTAATGATGCTGTGTAACTAACTCCTTAGTACCTTGAAGCTAGAGAAAGAAAAGATGGCTTTACATGGTAGCAGTTCTTAATGCAAATTCAGCAGCATATAACAGAGTTCAGTGCTTTCTTAAAAAATAAATTATTTCAAAATAAATAAGTAGCCAGATGGTCTGACATCTTACCATGGGAGAAGGTCAGTGTGGCTTCTGCAAAGAAAAATGGCACTGCTTAAATCTACTGGAGATTTTGAATGACTCAACAAGCACAGAGAAGGGAAGTTTGGGATGAGAGAAGAATTGGGATATGTGTTACACCTATGCTGTTTAGCATACTCATAAATGATCTGTTGAGAAAGGTATGAAGTAGTAAGGGAAGGAAAAACAAGAGCTTACAGCTCATCCTTCTGACAGTGAAGTACAGGCAGCAAAATGTCAGATGAATTTGTTCATCTGATATATACAAAGTTGGAGGGGAAAAAATATCTTTTTATGCGCTAGTGGGGTGAAAGTGAATTATTGCTACTTAAGAGGAAGAGCTTGTCATAATTCTGTGAAAATGTGACTTTAATGCTCAACAGTGCTCATATGAGTATGTGTGCGGGGCTTTGGGGAAAGGAAGAAAGAAGGAAACAAGGTAACTGTACATCTCTCCTTTCTGAGCATGCTGATTACTGTGGTTTTGTGTGAAGGAAGATGGACTTTGTGATAACAAGGCAACCAGAAAAGCAAAGAAGAGGCTGAGAAGAATGATCAGGGATGAGAAATCGGTTCCATACAAGGGATGCTTAAAAAGATTTGAAGCCTTAAGCTTGGCAAAGATGTGACTGAGCGCAGTCTGGTCTAGATCAAAACCGATGTTGCCGCTCCAGAAGTCTGTATTGAGACTGCAGAATGCAGCACCACAAAGTGCTTTGAATGACAATGATTTATGTGGCTTCAGAATTAAACAGATGTAATCACAGAAGAAAATGCTATCAAATGGGCTGTTGATCACAAAGATTAAAAAGCTAAGAATACCCCCAAGCTGGAAACGGAGAAAATACACTTGCCAAGATATCAATGCATTTGCTCTTCTTTTACTCTGTTTTAATCAGCTGATGTGTCAGGCAGGGTGCTGGACTTGATGTGTGTTTGACCTGAACCAGTACAACCTTAGCAGATGTCTTGTGGTGGGAGGAGGAACCACAGGTGAGAGTGTCAGCTATGGGTACAGAAAGATGGTTGTCTGGTATAGTTCTCTGGTTCATACATGCTTCTGCTGCCAGCTACAGGGCAGCAGTGGGTGCCTAAAGACAGAGTATTCTCACCCAGGGAAAGCCTGTCTTGTTCAGCATGTGGGTACTCTGCATCCCTTTTGACATGCTGAAGGTGTCTGGGAAGAGAGAATACGAAGAAAAAAAGCCTGGCACAAATGCAAAGCATTTTGCAGATTGCACATTGAGTGGAGATCCACAGATCTACTATAATTACCTCAATATTAAGCCCTAATCTCATTTTGTGCAAAGTAATCTTGGGACTCGGTATTGCATAAGAGAAGTGTTCTCTTAATTCATCATACCTACAGATAACACGGATCTAGTTGGTAGGGGCAAAGTCATAGGGATGTTAAGTGAGGCTGTAAGGACAGCGATGGGCAGCCCCAGAGCCTGAGGACAAAACACTGCTTTCTGCCATGTAGCTCCAGCTTTGCTTTCAGCCTTGGAGAGGGACTTGTCATGGCAGAGTAGAGTGGAGGAGAAACGCTGGAATTAGTCTTTCCTGGGTTCTGAAATTGTTATAATTTCCTCATGCTGTAGAAGCAGGGAGGTGAGCAGCACAGGAGTGAACTTTGCATATAGTCAAGAACAAAGAAAAACTTGTAGTAGACCAGGAGGACCGTGCTAAATTTGGTGTTTGCAAAACAGGATGCTCGGTGACAATGTTAAGATAGTTTTGGTTGCAGGTATTGCTATTTGAGTTTCTAACAATTTTGGCTTAAACAGGCCTAGAAATGATGTTTCAGGAACCTCCTTTTGCCATATTTTCCCCCAATCAAGCATTGAAAGTAAATTCAATAACTTGGAAGGGAAATGAAGGCATCTGTTTTGTTTGCACTTAAAACAATGCAAGAAAGCCTTGCAGATGAAATATGAGGAAAGCTGAAACTGAAAGTAGAAAATACAAACCAGAAGCTTGAAAGCATGAAGTGTAACTGAGAAAAAAAGGGGGTTCAAAGAGACTTAAAAAGTTGAAATGTGTTAGAAGCAGCAACACATAGCTCTGTGCCCTGCTTGCCTCTGCTTTAACCTGGCTCATCCAGAGTGCACTTGTCTCGGGTTTAAGGCTGAACACTCAGGTCCCAGCTTTTCTCACCACTGCTTAGGATCTTGGACAAGTGTCTATGATAATTTTCTTCCTTGGTTGTATCACTTCCAGATTGTCCTTTTTCCAGTTCAGCTGTAGTTCTTCATGTGGAGGCTGTTCTATGATTTAATCATCCATGTTGCCCTGCTCTGAGTCATTTCCAGTTCCTTTATAGCCTCTTGACATGGGGAGGATCACAGCTGCAAAGTGATGCAGGTGTGCTTGTGAATTCCTACATCAGCTTAATGATTTCTGGTTTGTTCGTTTTTCTCAGTGCTTAAAAATGGAATTTTACTATTTATTTCTTTTAGCTCTTCAGAGTGTTGAGCTTTTCTTTTATAGGATTTAACTGTATAACCCTAAAATACTGCTCTCGAGCAACAGTGATCAAATCACAGCCATCATTTCATATAGAAAGTTGAATCTGGTTTTTTGCTTTTTGTATCTCTTCACATTTATCTATTTCAAATGTTAGTGCTTAGACACAGCATCTGTTAGGGTTCTGAAATTCATCACTGTAAGCCCTTGCCTTTATTACCTACTTAATTTTCCTGGCTTTCTCAGGTTATTTAGGAATATTGAGCTGTTCAGGTTCAATTGAGGGTCTTCTGTGAGAGCTGAACATTTCCTTCTGTCTGGTTTTCCATCTTTCACCAGTTACTTATGTGTTCACAGGGAAATTTCCTGTAATCAGGTGTCTCGATTACCTCTTTGAATGAAATTAAAGATTGAATTATATTGCATGCTTTATGTGACCAGACTTGGTAACTGACACCTCTGGTTTGATGTAGCAAAGTTCTGAAGATCTCTGGCCTGAGAATGGAGGGGGATTATATATGTCTTTGTTATTTTTTTCCAGAAAGCTCTTTACATACTGCAACAGTTTAAGGAGTTTGAAAGAATGCGAATATGTAGTAATAACGAAGAGAAGTAGAACAACCTTAATCATGATAATCCCATCAGACTAAGGCATCAATCCAAGGTGCAATAATGGAATAAGTAACAAGTGTTCAGGAAAGAATTACAGCAGCATCACTCAGCCTGGACTGGGGGAAACAGAAACAATTAGTGTTCATTGTTTCAGTTTGATTCTTAGTAGAGGTGTTCATCTCAGCCTTCAGTTAGCACTTGACAGTAATTGCATGTCAATTAGAAATGAAGCCAGGACAAAATCAATATGGCTCATATTAAATTTAGTAGAAAGAGGACAGCTTTAAAAGGTGAGTGGAGGCTCAAATGAATCTGTGTCTAGTGAGAACATGGGCTGTACTTCTTACCCGTCACCTGGAGGAAATGCAAAATATCAGTATGAAGAAATTGGCAGAGGTCCTATAAATGAGGAACTGACAAAAAAAACCCTCTCTGGTAATGCAGAAAATGTAACTGCTGGCCTGAGACCATTCAGGGACTCTGTTATCACCTGCCTTAAAGGCAAGATAGTCTGACCTTGAATTAAAGCAAGGAGTGAAACTGTATGGAGGAACAGCTGAGCTGCAGCTTGTTTGCGCTTCAAACACAGCTCAGGGTGTGGTTCAATGGATATAACAGCACAGCCTTGTCAAAACCCTCTGGGCTCCAGCTCCTGGGGCCTGAGTTGTTTGCTCCAGCCCTGGTGCATTTGGGGCTGTGCCTGGATGATGTGGGATGGCAAGGTACACACTGCTGTGCTGCTGGGCTTCCAAGGGCCCTTCCTGGCTGAAGCACTTCCCGGTGACACCTCTACCACTTTGTTATTTCTTATGCTATGAGCAGCCGACTGAAAGATCACCCAGCTGCTACTGTCAAAGGTGTGAAGGTATTAAAAGCTAAAACAGGTCTATGCTAGGATGCTGCAGTCTGGAAAGTCTTGCTACATGAGCAGCATAAAGAGGGTGAGTGAGGTAAACTGTTTGCTCTCTTTCCATTTTGGAATTAGGAGGCAGTAAACCAAACTAGTAGGGACAATCTTAAATTTGAAGGAAGTGGCTTTACACACAATGTAATTAAGCTGTGGGAACTCCTTCCAACAGGATGTTATGAGTGCTGGAAGTTTACTGGGTTCAGAGGGCGTCTGGACAAGCTTATGGAAGAGAAATCTGTTTGAGGTTACCAAATTCATGGGAACCACATCTGATCCAGGAAGCTCCTGAGCTGAATATGGTTGGAGGCTGGAGAGCATGGAGGGGGAAGCTTCTCATTCCTTTTTCCCCTTCTGCTTCTCTGTAGGAATCCACTCCTAAGCTGATCCTAAATGCCAGGCGCTGAGGTGGAGGGGCTTCAGTCCCAAGGCAATATACTCATTTTTGTATGTGTGTAGACCTGTAATAAAGGATGGTCTGAATCTCTAGATGTAGGAAATGTAAGTTTAGCTGCAGGGACAAGTTGGTCCCCTGGTTGGTGTCTGTGCTGGAGCTGCTTGTGGGGGACAGTGCAGGTGTAGAGGGTTGCATAGGTCGTGGCTTGGGTGTTTAATGAAAGGTAGTTTGTGTGTTATGGAAGTGCTTGGTCATGCTGAGGTGTTGTGCCAGTAAAGCACAAGTGGGTGGGCTGAGCAGGGGAGGAGAGCAAAGCAAAATTGTTTGATCTTTCCTGTGGTAGTTAGAAATCAAGAAAATATACCAGAATCCAAAGCCATTTTTGTCTCAAAGTCAGATGAGTCGTATGATGCAGGATTTATCCTGGAGAGGAAAGCAAGGGCAAAGGCTGCAATTTGATATGATGAATCCAGCTTTGAGACTTCACATGATATCTCAGATTAGATGCACTCTGTCTGCATGACAGCCAACATGGATCAAGCACTGGCTGCCCTTTCGCGTGCTGTCAGGAACTTTGCACTGACAGGCTTTATCCTGGAGGAGGAATCTCCTGCACTATCCCATCCATCTTAGAGGCAGCATAAACAACACAGTGTGTGCTTGATTTAAATGCGTTGTGTACCAATGCCTATTAAATGCTGGTTTTGTACTTTTCGATAACACAGCAGTCATTAAGGGTTCACCAGGGCTGGCAGCCAGTGTTAAGACCCAATGCTGTTAAGCTGCCCCTGCTCCCCGTTCTGGTGATGTGATACAAAGAGGCTTGAGCTGCTTATTTATGGAGTTAGCTGAGACCTGGTGCAGTTTGTGAGCTGGGGTTATAACACAGCCATACTTCTCCCTGCTCTGGTAGTGTACAGCTATGTTTGCAAAGCACTTTTACCAAACTAGTAAAACTTGTCAGGCTTTAGCATGGTTAATGCACAGTTGGAATAAACTGCTAGCATAAAGCTGAATGCCTGTCTCTCCCTGTTCAAGCACCTTCCTGAAGGACCTGTGACCCATGTCCAGTATTTTAATCTCGTTGGATACTGTGCTGATCTTCTGTATCAGTTTTTCAATTGTACTTCAGTCTTAGAACACAACATTACTATTTCTCTGTGGATTACATTTACTGCAGTGTCAGTGGCCTGCCCTGTGCTCTGCCAGCTTTGGGAATTTTTTAAAGTGTTAATGTTGTATGTAACCC
Organism: Bolborhynchus lineola; assembly: GCA_025448015.1. Lineage (NCBI taxonomy): Eukaryota > Metazoa > Chordata > Aves > Psittaciformes > Psittacidae > Bolborhynchus > Bolborhynchus lineola. The sequence continues at coordinate 10,271 of JAOEHX010037675.1, forward strand.
TCCAGAAACCCCCAGCAGAGAGCTTTTTCTTACCAACTGCTCCCACATAGCACCATAGTTAGAAATAGGTCTATCTTGCTGCAGTACTGGCATACTGCTTTATGTGCTGGATGCTGCAAGGAGTATAAATATAGTTGTTTCCCAAAGGCCTTCTTAGCATTGCTTTAAATAATGTGGCTTATCTGTTTGTGAATACAAGTGTCCACAGGCAAGTTTGCACAGAATTCAGTACATTTCAGTTACTAAAACATGCTTTGTGGCTGTCTCCTTTATAGCTGTGACTACATTCTTAGTTTTAGTGCTTGTATTCCAGTATCTTGTAATTGAACTGTATTTCTACCCCAGTAACACTTGATTTCAAGTTGTACATTGTGCCAAATGTGCATGACCACTCTGAGCATGGAGTTAATCTGGCTTTACTTTCAGTGCAGCTGCATAGATGAGCTCTATTCTGGATGTCTTCAGAAATAATAAATCGGTGGTCACTTGCAGCATGTTCTTCCAGGATCTTTTAGGAGCCTTGTAGCACAAGCATGGATTGTCTCTAACTCCTTTATGTCATTGAATCACCTTTTTTGATTCTTAGGAGTTCTTTCTGGTACATTTATTGCAGTCCCAAGGCTGTTTGTTACCCATTTTGCAACCTCTGTGAGAGGTGAATTGGGCTCACAGTTTCCTTTACTTCGCAACTATTGCTATTAAAGAGCATGTCCATCCTGTATGGGTTATGTGGAAAAAGATAGCATGATAGGCTTGTGTATGCTCAAAGGAGCTTGTTTAGAGTAGCATGAATAGCATTTCAACCGCAAATATTTCTGACATTTGTTTGTACATACTTTAACTAATGAAAAGTATAGTGGAGAATCCTGGATTCTGCTCTAAAGGAGGGTAGGTTTGAACAGTTACATTCTTCTGCCATCCTCCTCCTGGCCTCTTTGCTCATCCCCTCCCTATTCTCTGCTCATGGCCTTTGGACCATTTTCCCCACCCAAATGCTCCGTATTTGATCTCAGTTTCTTCACTGTATACAAGTGCCCTAAAAGCCTTTGGACTGATGTGCTTTCTACTCCAAACTGGTTTGATAGTTTTCATTTTTGATGCCAGTCCTTGCTATGCTAAACAGTCAGAAGAAAGCTGTGGGGAAAGCCTGCTCATCTGTGTCCTCTTCATCAGTAGAGTCTTTGCGGAAACTCCTTCCTCTTCCCTGTCAAAACTTGAAACAGAAGTTGAGTGTATTTTAGCAGTAAATTCAGGTCCTGGTGAGGAGGCAGTTCTCCCTTCTGGTAGGTAGAGGGCAGGGCTTCACTGGTCGGGCTGGGGGACACTTGAGTAGGGTTTCATCCTCTGGCTCCTCAGCCTTGGCCTTTTCTTGCTGCTCTCCCAGGGCAGGACTGGCTGAATGCAGGGGGAAATGAAGGAAGTGAGAAGAGTACCAGGCTGTAACTCACTCAATAGCAAACTGCGTAAGTACAGAGCCAGGAGGAGATGTGCCCACCTGACCCAATAGGCAGCATGAAGTTGGTGGTAGTTGATTGGTATTGAAATTAAATCCAGTCAGCATGCCTCTGTGGTGGTAAAAGGCTGGTTTTTCCATTTATTACTTTCTCCAGGATGAGATCCAGAGTGAGACAGGCAAACCTGGTATGTTGATTACCAGCTTAACCAACTCAGATATCCAAGTCAACAGCATGTCCATGATCCTCACTCTTACTGTGTGGCCTTGGGATTTGCAGGAGAGGAGGAGCTGGAAATGTTGTTCCTTATAAAAGTAAACAGCATGCTGAAGAGGCAAATTCCATTGCAGTAAACAATAATACTTGGGGTAGGGGAGTACATTTAAAATGGGAGGGGGGGAGTATTTTCCCCATTTCTCATTCTTCTGGGGTATTTTCTGGATTCTTTTAACAAGCAGAGCTTTATGCTGTATGAGTCTGTGAGCGTCACTGCACTTAGAAATAGCAGCCTCATGTAACAAGGACATTAGTGTGGCAACTCGGCAAACAGGAGCTCCTTGTGTTGTAACCTCCTGTAATGTTAGTGGGATTGAGTAAATAATGGCTGAAGCTCTCGTAATACCTGTGAAAGGCCTTGGCCTGGGTTGAGGAAATGTCATCACTGAATCTCTTCCATTTAGATGAGTCACTCGAGTCGCGTTGTGAGAATTTCCACTTTGAATCTAGCAGACTGGCTGGTTTTAAGAATCCTGTAAATGAAGAGGTGGGAGGAGTGGTTCATTTAAGAGTAGGAAAAATTGCAGGTCTGTCATCTTGCTGCAGAAGACAGCACAGATTCCCCTAGAAGATCACTGCAGCCGTTCTGCTACACTAAGTGGGGTAGAATGCTTCTTGCTCAATGTTCTGTGTGCACTGTCAGTGATGCTGTTGCAGCAGCTTTCCTGATTTATTGGTCTCTCTCTGCTCTAACCATTGCTTAAAAGGATGAGTATGTTGTACTTGTGTTTTGTTATAGTGAGTTAGTAGTAGCTTGGATTTGGTCTATTTGTAATATCCTCTTAGGTAGTTCATATAGTTGGGTTTTTTACCTCTGAATGTAGACACGCACTCACTGGTGACAGGCTGTGCTGCAGCACATTCTGACTTGCAGGTAATGTAATTACTGTACATAGTAAATGAAACTTTTTAGGCTAGCAAAGTGCTTTTGGATTTCCAAATCAAAAAGCAAATTCTGTCCAAGGCTTCAGAACACTTGATTAAGTAAGAGAGGGCATGCCAAAGTGCAGCAGAAAGACCCGACTGCTGCAAATGCTGTTAGTGTTGTCCCTGTGATACGCACCACTAATCTGTAGCTCCATTCTAAGCAATCATTTTTTTCCTCTATTTTACTACAGAGGTGTTGCTTTTCTATGTATTTGCCAGACCTGCCAGCTCCCCACTGGGTAGGACTGTATTTATTTCAGCTAAAAATAATTAGCTGAAAGGTGCTGATCTGTACACTGAATCCTCTAAATGAAGAAATTATTATTGCCAATATGCTAATGCATGGATTATGGATGCTATTGCTGTGGCCAAATATCTGCTAACATTTGAAGATCGAATATGGAGGCTTGGGATGTTGTAGCACTGCTGAATGATTTCCGTACACATGGAGATTTTCAGTGATACAGATAAGATGAATCTGTTGTAAGAAGAAAGCTAGGTGCAGGCTCAACAGCACTGCTCCATCCTTGAACGTCCACAGGTAGAATAGAAGTAAAGAATATTGTTGTGGCAGCAGGTAAGGATTCAGCCTCACCGGTACAGAAGAAACATCCTGAGGTGTCTGTGTCTACCCAGCATTTTATCTGTTTCTGAAAATGTCCTGAGGTCCATAAACAAACTATCCTCAGCCTGTGCTGCATGGTGGCCAGGGGAATGCTTGAAGTAAGCAAATCAAAATCAGCTCCTTGGGCTTTGGAGGCAAGTGAAAGCTTCAAGGATGTAATTGATGATCTCTGCATCCTCTACTGAGTTTTATACAACACAGTTCCTCCAAGGACATTATGCAGAAGGAATTCTTCTGTGGTAATGCTCTGGAAGTAAAAATATGTGAGTGCCATAGGCCACCAAGAAAAGATAAGGTGGTCAAGGCTTTTTTGTGCGTGTCCAGCAGGGTCCTCTGGAAGTTGGTGATGAGAGAATTTTAATTACCTGGATAGTCAATGTATTAGCTAGAGGGGACTGTTCAGGAGGTGTGAGGTGTCCTGGAGACCGTCCTGCAGATAAAAGACTGTGATCAGGGGAGAGTCTGATGGGGTGAGTCGTAAGCAGTGGGAAGGAAGTGGCTGAGCATACACTGCTGACAGAGTGGTTTTCCATATTGGGTACAAAGTCAACAGATTTTAGGAAAGATTCAGGCAGGGAGAGCTTCATGATAGGCTTTTCTCAGGAAAAATGTATTGCAGAGATAAAATAAAGTGCTTGAAATACATACATAAATAAATGAATTCAAGGGTTTGTGTTTGGGGGGAGGATTGATTTTTGTTGGGGTTTTTTTCTTTTTTTATAGGAAAGGGTTTATAGATAGCACTACTTTAAATGGTACTGTTTGAGGGTTTTTTTAAAGAATTATAGTTTTCTTGTAGACCTTTGGCATAAGTATATAGAAGGCCAAAGCATAAAATGAGATTCAACTGGCAAGGAGCACTTTAAAAAGTCTAGAGTAACATGTATTTAGGAAAAGTTGATCTGATAATCCTCAGAAAAAGACAGTTATCCATAGGTTATGCTGGTCACTTAACCCTATATGCTATTGCAGGTAACGCAACTGACCAAGGGCCAGAGCCCCAGCCACCAGTGCAGAAGGGGGAAGGAGGAAGGATGGTGAAGAAGGACAGGTTATGCCATCCTGTCATCCACCTGCTTTGTCTCCAGTGTGGTTTCATCAGTGACTTAGATAATTATTATTAAAGTTGCTTCTGAGAAAGACTGTGATTAAGGTGGAGCACAGAACTAGAACCTGAAGGTAGAACATCTGTCAGTGGAAGAATAAATAAAAGTATGACAGTAGAATGTTCAGCTGTGTGAATACAGAGCAGTTCACTATGTGACTGTCCTAAGATAAGAGATCTGGGAGTTATCATGAATTAAATATATAGACACTATTGTCTTCTGAGGGGGGTGGGGAGAGAAACACACTTCCAATATGGAGTTTAAGCAACAGTGTATCCTGGAGGATCAATAAGTAAATTAATCCTTCAGCTCTAGTTAATGTTCCTAGAGTCCCAGCTGAAATTCTGGATTCAGCTTTTGGGCTCTGTGCTTTGGTAGATTTGTGCCAATTGGACTGTGCCCAGAAGGGAGCAACAGGGAAGTCTGTGAAAAATGATTTGCAGGGAAGGCTTGAAAAAACTGGGATAGTTTTGCCTGAAGAGAAGACTAAATGAAGGTATGTATTCTCAACTGCACTAGGGAAAGAGGATAAACTATTTGACCTCATAGCAGCCTTCCAGTATCTGAAGGGGGCTATAGGGATGCTGAGAAGGGACTCTTCAT
>JAOEHX010037677.1:0-16159 GCA_025448015.1 Bolborhynchus lineola
TTTTTTTTTTTTTTTTTTTTTTTGGTTTTTTTTTTTTTTTATTTAAACTATTTTGCTTTGCATTTCAGGGGAAGTAAAGATAAAATTTTTGTTGTTAAGATTAACCCATATATGCCTGATAAATTGACTACAGTTGGAATTAAACACATGAAATTCTGGCGTAGAGCAGGTAAGGAAAACTTTCAGAATTATAGCATTTTCTGTTACTTCAAGTATAAATATTGAATCTCTTATAGTATCTTTTGTGTATTAAAGGCAAATATTTTCTCTGTGTACTTCTCTGTTAGCTTTGGCCTAGTAGAAATTCATATTAATTGGCATTATGGCAGTAATGGGAAATCTTTTTATGGTCCATTTGCCATGTATCTTGAACTGTACAAGTAGAGAGGACCCTGAATTTACTACATAGATTCCTTTTATCTAATAATAATATAGCATATCTGATAATGTTACATAGCTGCTCTAAAATCGTAGAGTAATTTGGAAAAAGGACCTTTAAAAGAGGCATGGTGTAGAGAGGCACAAATATAAGTAAATTTAAAGTTATAAAAATCCACATACAGGAATTCAGACAAAGTACTTGAAGAGGATACATGTGCCAATTGAGACCTGTTTGTTTAGAATCCTTTGCTGAACTCAAAAATTAAAAGCCAAAGAAAAGCATCTTGCTTTATCTACTCAAAAATTTTTGAAGGGTGAAAAATACATTCCCTGATATTACTGTGAACTTTATTATTTCAAACCTCAAAAAGTGTGTAAAGACATATGTACTATGGAAGACTAGCTTATCTGCTTAGAATGTTCTAATTATTTATGCACATCAATTCACATGAGCCTGTGATAAAGATTTATTGTGGTAAGAAAACTCTATGATTGGAAAAAAAAGACACTAGTTTTCTCAGTTCTGACTCCGACAGAAATTCATTAAGATTGCCTGACAGCAAGCTGTTGAAGTCTATATAAATAATTAATTGTAACTATTGTTCTTGCTATCTCTAGAAAGAACAAAGTGTGTCAGAATATTTAATAAGCAAATTACTATAACTTCTGTAGAAAGAAGTCTTAGCTATGATAAAAGCCTAGGGATGGTGGTTTTAAATCAATTGAAATTTTTTGAAGTGCCTCTTTCCTCTCTGGCATTGCTCAATCAGCAGGAATGAAATTTATCTAATGCTACAGCCCATCTGTAATAGCAGTGTCACACTGGCAAGGCAGTCGCCGTGAAGCACACTTAGCAGTGTTAATCTGAGGAGTAGAGTATCAGTGCACTTTAACAAATGCTAAGTCTCTGAAGTCGGCACTACAGCAGGTGCATTTGATGTGAGAAGTGACACCAAAGTATATGCTTTGGACTAAATTTTCATCAGTACCAGGTGGTGGCAGAGGGGTTCAAAGACATTGCCTCTGTAATTATGAGAACAGTATGAAGTGTCATATCCTGAGGGGCTTCTGTGTTAGAACAGATGAAGTTTCTCTAAGGACCCTGAAAATAAAAATCTGATGTTCTAGCCAGAAGTTACTATGTTTTGTACTTGCCAAATGATTTTTGATACTGTGTTTTTAAATTTGTAAAGCTGTAACATTTCTAGTATCCAGAGGTCAGTACAGCAAACCTCTAAAATAAAATTTCTTGCTGAAAAGCCATTGTGAAAAGAATGGGATGTCAAGATTGAAACTTTTTTTCCCCAAGTTAATTTCATTAGGAATTTCTATGAACTATGTGGCAGATATTAGAGGTTTTGTTTAGATGACAGTTTATAAATGGTCTGTCACTTTGCATGTCTATATGTGGGTACATGTTCAGATCCAGGTTCAAATAGTAAGTTAAAAGTAATGTTGTTTTTTTCTTGAAAGATGACAAGCAGTGAGAAAACTTTCTTTTCTGAGAGCTTAGGCTTAATTTTTTGGGGAGCAGGGGTGACACAGGGGAAAAGGGCTTGTTGCTTTGGGCAAGGTTGTATAGTTTTTAGAAAATAGTTCCAAGCAAACATCTGATACCTTGTTTTTGGTTTGCACCAGGTGGAGGACTAATTGGGAGAAAGGGCTGCATAGGTGCATTGGGAAGAACTGATACAATGATGTGTGCAGTGTATGGCTGGACTGAAGAGATGGCGTTCTCTGGAACTTCCACGGGGGATGTGTGTATTTGGAGAGATGTGTTTCTCATAAAAACTGTCAAAGCACATGATGGTCCTGTGTTCAGCATGCACGCATTGGAAAAAGTAAATAAACTGCTCACTGTTTTTTGGTGTCTGGACAAAAAAAAAATCTGTGAAGTTAGGCCTTTCCCAAACTCAGGAATCCATGGCTTTATTTCCATTACAGAAAAGCTATGTGAGGTCCACATTTAAAACAGTATTTTGCATGTCTCCAACCCTTGTGATGAAGTGACATTTTATTTGGTAATTTTCATGACCTCTTGCTAAAGAAAAAATGGTGACTTATGAAAAGTACTTTTTGATTTAAGCATCTATAAGTTTAATGGAATATGTGAGCTTGTGAGAGACAGGGAAGGTCATATTCTTTCTATTTAGTGGTGTAATTCTGTTCTACTAGTAGCAGCATTCAATCTGCAGATCACAAAGTACTCTCTCCTGATCCTCAACATCTTTTAACTCAGGAAAATTTTTAAGCGTGTGCTTAAATGTGAATGGGTGTTCCAGTTAGATTACTTGTATGTTCGAGGTTATATATATGTTTGTATCTTCCTAGATTAGACTAAGTTACTTCACCTTCTAATATTTGAGTTTCAGTATAGCAGCTTTGTCCAAAGCATATGTTACTCTTTGCCAGAACTACGTGCTCCAAAAGAAAGTACTAATGATTTCAGTATGAGGTATACATGTTGATATATTAAATAGCTGTAAATAAATTTCAAGACAAACTGTCACAAATATGCATATATTTGAACAATTTAAGCACTAATCAAATTTTTGTATGTGGCACTAATTTGCCTTGGAGCAGTGAGGTGAAATGCCAAAGGGATTTTGAAGCTTTTTGATTAGAAGCTTATTGGTTAGAACTGCCAAATCCAGCCTGTGTACCTAGACTGTTACAGAGCTGTGCTGCTTTTGTCAGGAGAATTCAGTCATTTTGTTGCCCTTAATCTTTTCATTTCTAACATCTGTAATTCTGTGCATTTCAGTGTTGTATATAATCCATTTTCAGTATTGCAGAAATCACTGAAAAATTAAGGAAAGATAATGATTGATTATATCTTGTGCGGTTTATTTATTTTTAATGATTATTGTTTTATTTCCCCTAACCTCAGGGATTTGTTACTGGAGGAAAGGATGGGGTAGTAGCTCTCTGGGATGATACCTTTGAACGTTGTCTCAAAACCTATGCCATCAAAAGGGCTGCTTTGGCCCCTGGGTCTAAAGGTAACAGAGACTTTATTCTATTTAAAATCCTTTCTTTAGAAAAATACTGTGTAATTGCTTTCCCCAATATGAAGAAATCTATATTTGACATAATGAATACTAAAAAATATTTTTGTAAAGCTTTATTGATTCTAAATAAGTTAGTTTTCTTTTGGGAGGGAAATGATATGTTATAGTGTCTTTGCATGGGTGCAGAGCATAATATTTACCTTATTATTTTATTAGTTGATCTTACTCCACCCAGGTGGTTCATTTTTAAGTAGCAACCAAAGCGCCTATTATTTTTCTAATAATTGTGAAGTATCTTGTCTGATCTTTCTTGTTTTGGAGGAGGAGTGGAAAGGAGAATTGTGGTTAGTTTTTTAAGGTCTTAGTACGTCTCTGTCTCAGTTTTCTGTAATTGCATATAGCCTTCTCTCCCCCGCCCCGCCAGTTTACATTAGCTATTTTCCAATGTGTGTGTGGTTTAATTTTTCAAAAATCATCAATGGAAACACCCATCAACTAAAACATTCTACTGCAGAGTATCTCATTCTCATATCTGTAAAATAAAAATCTAGATTAGAAGGTATCATAAATGCCAGCAGTATAGTAGTACAGTTGATAAGTTCACATGCACAGTTTTTTCACAAAGGCTGCCAGTGAGTGAGGCTGAATAAACTTTGGAGTTATTCAGTTGAGAAGAAAGATTAGTGTCAGTTGGGCAACTGCTGAGTACTCCCAAATGAATCCAAATGTTTAAGTTCTTCCATGATTTTAGTTATTTACTACTGAGTATCTTTCTCTACAATGAGAATGCCATGTGCATATGTGTGAAAAATTCACTTTAAGGGATGCTTAAGAGTCTTCTGTCTTCTAATGTTTTAATGTTCTAGGTCTTCTCTTAGAAGATAATCCTTCTATACGTGCCATATCTTTAGGACATGGTCATATTTTAGTGGGCACAAAGAATGGTGAAATATTAGAGGTGGATAAAAGTGGACCAATAACTCTGCTGGTTCAGGTATGTGTTGAATTTCAGTCAGCAGTCCATACCACAAACACTGTTTTCTTTTTCAAGTAAAGACTGTTGTGAAATAACGAGCATTTAAATTACTAGTGAAGTTAGCAAGTTACTATCACTTCACAGATTATTTTTTTTAATGCTAAACCATTATCACTCTTTAATGAGCAAAATAGGTCACAGAATTTCGTGCACTAATTTGTTCAACAAGTTCATCCTCCCAAATGAACAGAGATCATATTTCTGTTAAACAAAGGTGTATGATACAGTCAATCCTCCACCAAAATCCTTACTGTCTTTCTCTTAGTACTAATTACTCTTTTTTATTTTAAAAAGCTGTCTCTTTGAGGTTGATTTTTAGATTTTCTCTGTAATTATGTAAAAAACATTTTCATTTTCTTTGCCATACCAAGCAGACCGCATTTCTTAAGCCTGACTACAAATCAGATTTTTTTATAAAAATCTGTGGATGTTTAATTCACACTTCTGAGCGTCCCATACAATATATTAAGAACTAGATTTTTTAAAAAGAATAGGTTAAAACAAAGGTAAAGAAACACTGTAGATTATAGAATTATAAAATAGTTTGGGTGGGAAGCGACATTTAAAGGTCATCTTATCCAGTCCCCCTGCACTGAGCAGTGGAGAACTTCAACTAGATCAGGTTGCTCCATGCCCTGTCCAACCTGACTATGAATGTTCCCAGGGATGAAGTATCCACCGCCTCTCTGGGCATCCTGTGTCAGTGTTTCACCACCTTCATAGTATAAAATTTCTGCCTTTTATCTAGTCTGAATCTATCCTTTTTTAGTTTTAAACCATCACAGCCTGTCCTGTTGCAACACACCGTTTTAGAACTCAGTCCCTATCTTTATCTATAGGCTCCTTTATGTACTGAAAGGCTGTAATAACATCTCCCCAGAGCTGCCTTCTCTCCAGGCTGAACGACTTTAACTCTTTCAGCCTTTATTCATAGGGGAGGTACTTCAGCCTTCTGATAATTTTTGTGGCCCTCCTCTGGACCTTCTCCAACAGGTCCATATCCTTCCTGTACTGGGGACTCCAGAACTAAATGCATTACCCCAGGTTAGGTGAAAGCAGAGTAGAAGGGCAGAAACACATTGTGTTACCTGTTGGCCATGCTCCTTTTAATGCAGCCCAGGATACAGTTGGTTTTTTGGGTTGCAAATGCACACTGCTGGCTCATGTACAGCTTTTCATCCACCAGTACCCCAAGTCCTCCTCCACAGGGTTGCTCTCAGTCCCTTCATCTCCCAGCTCTGTTGATACTGAGGGTTGCCCTGACCCAGGTGCAGGACCCTCCACTTGGTCTTGTTGAACCTCATGTGGTTCGTATGGGCTCACTTCTTGAGCTTGTCTTGGTCCCTGTGAATGGCATCCTATCTCTCAAGCGTGTTAGCCTTGCCACAGAGCTTGGTGTCATCAGCAAACTTGCTAAGGGTGCACTTAATCCCATTATGTCACTGGCAGAGATGTGGGTGAGGATTATTTCTCAGTAAAACTTTTCTCTAGTACTAGTTACTGTAATTTGCACTTTAAGTAGCAGTAGTTTTTTTTCAGGTGTTCTATGTTTCTATTCAGATACTTCTTTATAATCCTCTAGAGATATGCATATTCTGCATGTTCTCCCTTTGTTGATGCTGGTGGGGTTTTAACTTCCTTAAATTTATTATTGCATATTTCAGTTTAAAATACATAATTACCTTATTCATTGTATTTTTTCAGGGTCACATGGAGGGGGAAGTTTGGGGTCTAGCTACTCATCCTCATTTGCCTATTTGTGCCACTGTAAGTGATGACAAAACTTTAAGAATATGGGATTTATCTCCTAGCCATTGTATGTTAGCTGTTCGCAAATTGAAGAAGGGTAAGATGCTTAGTATGAAAAATTTAACTGAATTCAGTTAATGTTCACTAGTGTTATGAATGTTTGAAAAGCAAGATTGAATAAATTCCTTTCTTTGCTCAAATTATTTTACTGATACTATGTTTAAGTGTTTTGTAGCCCTTAAGCTAATTAATCTTTAATAATGATTTCTAATACTGTTAAGATTATTTGCAATTCTGTTGTTTTAAGTCAGTGAGTTTACAATGAAAGTTGGGCCAGTTACATAAATCTATCATAGTGTTTGTAGTAATGCAACCTTTTTTTGAACAGTGGAGGGCTACAAATCTAGAAAGTTTTGGAAGAAATCTTAAAAGTAACATTGAATTTCTCTTCTTTGTGAACATTAGAAAAATCTGGAATGTCAAGGAAAGAGAAAAGTCATAAAATTCTTATTTGTATACTACATAACTAGATTTTATTTTGACAGATGGGAAATCTGTTTTAAGTGACATCTAGCCTTAACAAGCTTTTAATGGTAACTGTGCTGTGTTAGACTAAGTTACACAATAGGCATTATCTGTTTGGTGTTCAGAAAAGCATTATGGGAAGCTTAGTTGAAGACGATTTGGGTTGATTAAGGTAACTTTAAGAAGAGCTGTGAGCTGCTACAAGCAGGGATTAAGCAAAGTTTCAAGTTGCTTGCTCAAGTCTTAAAGCTGATATTTCTTAATATTTTTAAAAGTAGTTTTGGCAGAAAAATAAGGACTGCAATGACTTAATTTGCTGATGAGACATTCTGAGATGCTTTGATAATCTCAGAAAGCAGCTGCCTACTGTACAGAAAGAGCTGGATACTTCTACAGACTGCAGTGATGGAAATATGATAATATTTGGTAATGAGAAAAGGCAAGATTTGCCAAGTCTAAGAAAAATGTCTGTGTAGCTGAGGAGTTACTGAGGAGCAGAAAGCTCAGGATGGTCTAGCTGATCGCAGGGTAACAATTATGTATGATAGTGAGGTATTTTTCCCAGCACATAATGAAGCATTCACGTAATTTACAAGAGACTAATGAGAATATTTTTTGGTGTAGAGTTCTCATCTGTGTTCAACTGAATGAAATTAAACTGAAAGTCGAGTATAAGAAAGAGGAGCTACAGGATAGTGAATGAGAAGCTGTGTGCTGGAGTCAGCTAAATAAAGAATTACTGTCTACAAGTTAATCAGAGGAGCAAATAGTAGAGAAAACTAGCTAGGATAATGGAAAATTCTAGCATGAAAAAAAGTCGTGTATAAGCTGAACATAAATTAATTTAGATTAGAAATTAAACTGTTCTTCAAATGAAACTTGACATGCTTATTAAAAGGACTATATGACATAGTGACCATGATAGCAAGCAACTGGATTCTGTGAGTCCAGAAGGTCCTTTCCAGTTGAGTTCACTTTACCAGAGCAAATGGTAATAAATAAGTCGCACCAGATACTAATGAGGAGAGAAAATTAAAAATACATAGACAGTAGTGATTAATCTGTATTGCTAAGGTAGAATATATGTCAATTAGTATGCTAATAAAATGTAATCTAAGAATCTGGGTTGTGATTTAGAACTTGGAAATTATCTTGACAGCTTTTAAAAAGTTTTATTAGACTATATACTGTAAGAATAGCTTTCCTTTGCTACTGGAAAAATAATTCTAAAAGAGAAATCATGCACTGTAAATGTATCTGCATGCCATTTCTGTATTCCTCATAGGAGGCAGATGTTGCTGCTTTTCTCCTGATGGAAAAGCATTAGCCGTTGGTCTCAATGATGGAAGTTTTTTGATAGTTAATGCAGATACCCTGGAGGATCTAGTCGCTTTCCAGCACAGGAAAGATGTTATTTCAGAGATCCGTTTTTCTCCTGGTAAGTGATTTAAATGAAGATTTTTGTATCAAAGTAGCTTAAGCATGCTTTGTAGCCTTAAAAAAATAAAAGAAAAAAAATAGTGATTTGTAGTACTTTTTTACATGTAACAAACAAGCCATCAAGGTTAATATTAACATTTTGAAAAATACTGTGTTTCAAGGACTATGTTCCTCATTTAAGGATGGGATTATTAGAATAAGATTGCTCATAGTAACCTCCTGAATACAACACTCAATTTTAAAACATGAATATCCAGCAGCCTCCTTAGGTCCCTAGGGTTCCACTTCGAGCTGCATAAATTTGGCTCTTTACTGAGGTTACTGTTAGCTAATTAGAATGCTTGAAACTGTTGTGTCAGAAAGTTCTGGTGGTGTCTTTTTTCTTCTTTTCCCCTGCAGTGCTTAGCACTCCCAGTGAGGCTAGGTAAACAGTACTGCTCTTATTTAGGAACTTGGATATATGGCCTAAACAAACTAATAATACTGCTTTAGTGAAAACAGTCTTCTGTAGAAGAAATTTTGATGCAAATTACCAATACCATTTCTCATGCAACATTGCTTTCTGGTACCTAAGCTTTACCACTTTCTGAGTGCAATAAATGTTTTAAGTTTCATCAAATGTTACTGTTTGAAGATGTAATGATGTAACAGTTGTATATTTCATACTGATTTTGATTATGTGATATGAGCATCAGTCTGTCAAGGACTATGTATAAATTAGCAAGCTCATTTCAAAGAAATCTTGAGTTGTGTATAGCTCAATTCCAGAATGTACTTGTGTGTAATATACAGAGCACTGCAGTTTCTGAAAATGTCTTGTGTTTGTACTGATGTGTTTTAGGGTCTGGAAAGTACTTGGCTGTGGCCTCCTGTGATAACTTTGTAGATATTTACAATGTAATGAGCAGTAAACGAGTAGGAATATGCAAGGGAGCCTCCAGCTATATCACACACATGGACTGGGACATAAGAGGTGAGTAACATTCATTCTGAAAATCTGCTGGAAGATTGATTACATTACAGACTAAATACAGTACATCTGCAGTATGAATTTATGCTGTCACTGACAGATTGGTTTCTTCAGTTTATGAATATGCTCTCAGCATCTGGATACATATTAAAAATATGAGTTTTACTACTATTTATATTGTTACAAGATGTATTTCAAGGAAAAACTGTCTCTACGGATTGATTTGTTTGAGGGGTTGGGTTTTTTTACATCCTCTGTGTTTATTATTCACCTTCTACTTCTTTAATAATGCACTGCGTAATGCAGTTGCATCTGTAGCTCAGGAATGTGCATCCTTGTCAGAAATAGCAGAAAAAACGGGTATTAATACATGATTAATTTAAATACTAACTTTAGTCCTGTTTTCATACAAAAACGAGGCAGTGCAATTGTGCAATCTATTAGTTCTGCTCTTATTCCTCTACCTAATCACTTTTGAAACAGTCCAGTTTAATTTGAAAGAGTGCTACAAGTTATGTGCCTCTTGAGAATTTTGAAAACAGGAATAGGACAGAAACATTAATGAGAATTTCTCTCAGAAAAGTATTATTATAAAGGCAAGCAGAAGTCAGCTTCAGCCATTGGCCAGGCAGTGTGCTTTCAACCCCAAAAGCACACGCATACTGGCCAGCCAGTTGACCCAAACAAGCTCTGAATTATAGCCAGTACATTTTACATACTATCTCATAGGACAACCATAAACAGGAGAGAAAAGTGGTGCATTATGAGAGTTTTCAAAGAGAGGAGGAAGGACAGTGAATTTAAAGCGTCAAAGGATGCAGATCTTCAGAAGGCGATACTTCCAGGTCCTCTGTTTACATATGCACCTTTTTCCAATGGAAACAAATAATTTGTGTAATGTTGTTAAGCAACAATTTCAAAATAATATGTTTTTGTTTGTTTTAATGGAATCTTCTATTCTATGTTAATATACAGTATGTAATATGTTTTATAGGGAAGCTCTTGCAAGTCAACACTGGTGCTAAAGAGCAGTTGTTTTTTGAAGCTCCCCGTGGGAAAAAACAGACAATTCCTAGTTTGGAGGTGAGGAAATAGACCGCCACCTTAACTTGCTTGCAAATTAGAGTTATGGTACAACTGTCTTACCACATAAGAGGGAATGATGTGTAACAAGTGTAACTGGTCTGTTGGGGTTTTCTTTGGACTTTGGTTGACTTAAACTCTCATAAAAATCTCATTGGACTTCTGTATGCCTCTTTTGGTACCTAAACACCTTTAAAAATCTATTACAGATGAGTTAGCCCAAACATTGCCCTGGAATACCTCATGTCTGTCTTTGCATACAGTGCAGTACAGTAATATTTATTACAGCCTAATTTACATAGGCAAGGGTAGTATACTGTGCCAATAATATTAATTTGCTTTTTCACACATAGAGTGTTGTCATAGGACAGGCAGTGAAAATAGATAACTTTCCAGTAATATTTTTCTATGAGTTTGAAAGGCAGGGTTGAAAAAGGTAACTTTTTATTTAATTTTTTTTGTTTCTGGCTGAAAGACAGGTAAGATCAAATTTTTTAAAATACTTCTAGGGGGTTTGGAAGTTAAGAGAAGTGAAACTAAATATTTCAAATGAAATCCTGAATAGACAGGAAATGAATGGTTTATACGTTGAAATATTATCTTTTAGATGTGATGTATCTTTCAGTGCAAGAAATCTGTTTTTCTTGAAAATGGATATGAAAGGAAACTGCCTAGGAAAAAGCATGCTCTGTCTTAAACAAGTTGTTTTTGTAGGCAGAAAAGATTGGCTGGGCATCATGGACAAGTGTTTTGGGCTCTTGCTGTGAAGGAATCTGGCCCATAATTGGTGAAGTCACAGATGTAACTGCTTCGTGCCTCACTAGTGACAGTAAAGTATTAGCCACAGGAGATGATTTTGGATTTGTGAAACTTTTTCGATACCCTGCTAAAGTAAGTAATTTTCAGCTGTCCATGCAGAAGTTTGGTTAATAAAACTGGCTTTTCAAAACTATAAAAATTCATCACTTAGAACAAAATAATACTTTTATAATTCAATATTACACTGCAATTTGCAATGCATTAAGCTTTCAGTTAATAAGAATGACCATTCCAAGTCAGACTAAAAAGGCATTTCATGTAGTGTCCTATCACTGACAGTGATAAATGCACAGGAAAACCTGTAAGAATGAGAATGGGACAGGCACTTTTTAATAATATCTTAGGCATTAATATTCTCAGTGTGTTTTTATCTGGATCTTTTTTAGCCGCTTAGTTCCTTGTTTTGAACACAATGAACACTTTTTTCCTCACCTTCGTTTCACTCATAATTTTATGGACTTTCATTCTGTCTGAACTCAGACAGCTTTCTCTAAGATGAAGAGCTTTAATATTATTTTATCATGTATCATAGAAAATCAATTCCAGAAGCACATTGTATTTTTATTGCTCTTTTTGGACCTTTCTAGTTTTCCTATATATTTATCAATAAATGTTTTCAATTTTTAATATTTTGCCATGCTAGGGATGATAAGAGTGCACAAGCATAGACTCAAAATATTCTATGTACATCTTATTCTTAATCTGTTAGAGTCTTTTCTCTCTTAGGAAAAATGATTTAGTGTTTATTGCTGGAATCTGTTTACAAGCAAATTCTTGCATGCTTGGTATGGAAATATGGTTATCGTTTCATGAGATTGCTATGGGAGAGGAACTTGGCAAGTCATCTAATACATATAAATGCAAACCAGCTGATGCTTTACGTTAACTGTAAAGAAATTAATATGCTGCTTGTGTACTGGCAACTCATTTCCATTTTATCTAGTAGGCTGGTTAAATTTGATTTCTGCCTTTTCTTCTCCTTCAGGGAAAGTTTGGGAAATTTAAGAGGTATGTTGCTCACAGTACCCATGTAACGAATGTCCGCTGGACCTATGATGACAGTTTGTTGGTCACTGTTGGAGGAGCAGACACCTCTTTAATGCTGTGGACTTACGAGATAGAAGGACATCGGGATAGCAGGCAGTGTGACAGTGAAGAATCTGATCTAGATTCTGAAGAAGATGGAGGTCAGTAATAATTTAGAAAGCTAGCTGGATGTGCTATCTCAGGAAGACTTGAGATTGTTTTGATCTTAAGTAGATTCTTCAAAAAACGTTAAGTAAAATTTCCTTTTGAGCAAATGACTAAAACTGTTGTGAAGAAAATTATTATAAAGTGACTTACAGCTTTGATTCAGAGTATATAAAAAGACTTTTGACATCTTTTAAAAGGAAAAACATTAAGTGCCAATTACAGGTAAGTTAAAAAAAAATCTGCATAGAATTACAGTTTAGATTTGGGCACTAGGTCTAATGGAATTATACTGAAATCTGTATAATGCAAGATTGTAGTTATCTTGATGTTGTAGCATCTGTTTCCATAACATGGAACAATTTATTCCAAGATCTTATCAGTAGCTGTAAAGAGGTAATTACATTTTATAGAATTAACTTTTGTTGGTTTTGCCATACTTAATGTTGTTGGTTTGGTTTTTTTTTTTTCATGTTATAATTCCACGGGTTCACAAACCTGCAGATTTGTTCTCTTGGCTCCCGAGTGCTCTTTTTCCTCCTTGTCAATTCCTTGGTGTTCAAGCATTATTCAACTGTCACTGCTAGTCTTTATATAGTTCTGCATAATAAATTAACTTCAGTTTTCACTAAAACCTGTTAGATGACCTAAGAGACACTTTAAATATTACAGGCATATTAAACTTTCATTGGAGAAAAAACTTATGCGCTGTCTTTCTGCTTAAAAATCCTAAAGAGTACATCTGCAAAGTAATGTAATTGCCCACAGGGGGAACTTGATCCAGCTGTAGCTTTCTGAATCAAAAATTGCAACCTTCACAGTTTTTTGTCCAGCTTCTGCATGTGACCTGTTAGCACATCTTTGTCCAATAACCTTTCCTAGGCTCTAGTGCTTTACACAGAACCCTCTTAAGCTGTGTATTCAAAAATACTATAAAAGAAAGAGAAGTTTGTTAATCTTTACGGGAAAAGACATTGACATATTTTTCACAAAGATTTCTCTTCATCAGGTCCTAGTAATTGCAGTTAGAATTAAGAGCTATTCTTAAGTTGACATTAGTGATCCCAGACTTTGTGGGGTAGACACATGCCAAAAGGATGGTCACAATCCTGTTACTATTTCACCTGTTAGCTTTTTTGCCATATTTAGTAAACATCATCAGGATGTGCCTGACTGTCCCTCGCTAAGCATTGTGTAGGAAATCTGTGCAGACCTATAGATTCCATCCTAAGGATGAATCCTGAAATTGAGAACAACGTGGTGCTAAGTCCTCCAGAACTTAACAGCAGGTGCCCATGTAGTGAGGTCCTTTGTTAGTGACCCTGAGTTAAGGCCAACCAAGCAGAAATTTGCTATCTTTGAGTATCCTTTTAATCTTTGTTAATAATTTCTTCCACAAAGATATTGTATAGAATTTTTTTCTTAAAATGTCTCATTAACAATATTCATTATTCCCAGCTTCTTTCTTTCTGTTGTGTATTTACGTTACCAATAATACATGGTATAATTGTTTCTGTATTTCAGTACATTGTTGAAACCTGCCCAAATTAACAAATTATGATTTTTTTTTTTTCCTGGTTTCTTGTTTTGGTACTTTTAACTCTGATTTTGTTAGGTTATGACAGTGATGTGACAAGGGAAAATGAAATTAATTACACCATCAAAGCCTTATCAACAAACATTAGACCAATGTTTGGAATTAAGCCTCACCTGCAACAAAAGGAGCCAACCTTAGATGAAAGGTAATTGCTAAATTACAATTCCAGCCAAGAAAGCAATCTGAAAAGATGATTAACAGTAAAGTGTAATCATGTTGGAATATATATACAACTTAAGAGGTTATGTATAAAAAGAGTTGAAATGCTGCTTTGGTGGAAAATAACTACACCAAACTTAAGAAAAGCCTTGCCGAAGGACTAGGCTGTATATTTTTCAGGGAGCACCAAAGACTACAAATGATGTATGGATATTATGTTTGGGGAGTTTCTTGAGATAATTGAGTTATTTGCTGATATTTGATAATATTTTCTTTTTTTTGAGACTTGCCACCAAGTGATATCTGGGGAAGGCATTATAGGCATTAACATATACAACTGTTTTATTGAAAAGTAGCTCTCGGGTTTTTTTATTTTGGCAACAAACTAATTTGACTAATTTAGCTTCAACTGCTCCTTGCATTCTTTCTGTCTCCAGGTAACTTCTGCCTTTCTTTGAAAAATTCTTTCCGTGGTGGGTTCTGCCTTTACTATTAATGAGTCTTGGAAAATGAAGTTGACTGCTTTACAGTGTTATTTGCATTGCTTGGTTTGCTATTGTATGCTTTAGAAGAGAAGGGGGTGGGGAGCAGAGTAGGGTAAAACCAACAAGTAGGGAAAGTGAAATTATTTATAACCACTAGAACATAACTAGTTTTAGAATGTGCAGCTGAGCACAGAACCTTGAAAGATATCAACAAAATGAATGTAGATAGTGTATGTGAGTGAAAAGGAAAGAGATTCTTGGCATGATACAGTAGCAATTGAGGAAGATTAATATTAAAAAGAGGGAAGTGAGGGAAACACGACATTGTATAGTTAGGTGTAAGGGTATAGAGAAATAGTGGGTTGGAAACTTCCTGCAAGAATGTGAGGAATTCTGTTACAATGTACATGCCTCTTTCCACAGTAAAGTTAACAGATCTGTGATGCCTTTGTTGGGAAATGCAACATGACTTACATAGATGTTTTGATCTCACCTTTTTTTTTTTTTTTTTAAGTTTTGTTCCTGAAGGAGGGAACGGATGCCTATGTATGAAGCTGTGGCTCTCTCTTGCATTTAAAATTAGAAACTTTCGTTCTGTTTATTAAATAATTTATTTTCGATTTTCACATCAAACAAATACTGCACATGGCATCAACATTTTGAGTTTATAATTGCTCTTGTTAACCAAAGGTGTGATTTGTGATTTTAAAGTGAAATTATAAGCCTCTTGTATTTATTTCAGTTTCTGGAAGATAAGTGGGTTGTGATTTTCATGTAAAAAATATTAAAGAAAATTCTGTCATAAGGTAACGAGATTCTGATACAGAACACATAAAAGTTCATGAAAGGATTTCATTGCCTGCATTGTTTAAAAGTTTGGGGCCCTAAAATTTGAAAGAAAAGTTTTTGTGAAAATTGGAACCAGAATATGGTTGCTGCATGCATTTTAACTTCTGTTCTGCTGATGTTAATACCGTGTAAGCTTAAGAAAGGTGTTAGTAAGTCTACTTTCATAGACACTAATTTTATTTTATTTTTATTTCCCTTTCTTTTTGCTTCATATGAAGGCAGGGGGTAGTCAGGTAAGTTCATTTACACAAAGTCCAGGATCAAACACATTTTAATAACTTAAGCTGCTTGGGAAAGTAGTGATACTTTGAAATAGAAGTGAAGGTTTTAACTCTTTCCTATTAAATAGTAACTTGTTAATGGGTGGAAAGGGATAAGGGACAAAGAGTAAGCCCAGTTCTCAGTCTGAGTGGCTGTGAGAAGGATGCTAAATAGAGTATTTGGGAGGAAGTTATCAAGTCTCGTCCTCTTTTCCTCATGACATTGGAGTGGCTAAGGAACAGCTGCACTTAAGTAGCTTATACAGTCTAACAAGAAGCCTAATTTCTTGTGGACTTCAGTAAGCCTGTATCACAGTGTTGGTCTAAAGATCCAGCATGGACTAAGATGTGCAGGGAGGACATTGCAGAGATGCCTGAAGTGGTTGTATAAGCAGTATCACCATGTCTGCACCACTGTATTGGAGCTAATAAAGCCTCGGGGACAAGAGGAGTGTTACTGACTTGGCTGCAGCACTTTACCTACCAATGCATCTGTACTAAGCATCTAACCTGCTAGGTCCAAGTATCATAGAATCATAGAATAGTTAGGGTTGGAAAGGACCTTAAGATCATTTAGTTCCAACCCCCCTGCCATGGGCAGGGA
>JAOEHX010037687.1:0-41996 GCA_025448015.1 Bolborhynchus lineola
AGGGTGAGCGAGCAAGCTAGATGGCTGGCTGGACTTAAACCACGACACTGCTACTGCTGAACCCAGGGCAAGATAGTAGCAGAATATGATGTGGAGATTTTGTCCTCCTTCCCACAAACTTCCCTCTTCCAGGGTAAAGGAAATTGAGGATGCTTCTAACATTGCAAGACCAAGGAGACATTTTTTACATTAGAAGAGAAAAGACTGTAGTGATAGTGATCACTATCAGCCTTATTTAATGGTTCCATCTCAAAATGAGTCTTTCAAAACTGATTTTATCCACCAACAATTTACGTAACATTAAGTACACTTGCAACTTTTATACATCCTTTTGTTATTCTGATAAACATTCATATTCAAAGGAATTTTACATCCTTCGCATTCATTTGTTTACAAGATGTCTTGAAACTGAATTCATGTTGTCTCTATGCCTTAGGATGATATAAATGTACTCAATGCTTACATACAGAAACACACAGTCACAACACAGATAGGCCCTCTGAAATAATTTAGAGAAAATGTAATGTAAAAATGACTAATAAAATCTGGGACTGCAAGCGCCTTTTCATCAGCATTTCTTTACTGTGAGGTAAAAAGAATTGATACAAAGTCCTGCAAAAGGTTTATGAAAAAGAGAAATAAACTATATATCCTCCAAGTCCTATTCTTCTGTGGACTGGGGGGAGCAGGGCGGGAATGAGAAGCCCTAAGGACTGAACTCTCAGCTTTGAAGGACAGTTGATATAAAAGGCAACAAATAAGTCTACTCTAGATTTACTGATTGTTACGGATTGATCTTCAACTCCTGCAACGTGGTGACTGACAAAGTAAAACTATTTAGATTTACATTTTGTGAAGACCTGACCCAGAACTGCAGTGGAGCTAAAAAAATTCTGACACCCCTTACTCAGTTGCTTATTTAAAATATGGCCAAGCAAACCTACAAATATTTTAGCTTGTATTCCTATCTGCCCTTTGAGTGACAATCTGTGAAAATGGGAGATCACAAGTTTAACACCCCATACCTAGTCATTCTTGACAGAATACCGAAAAAGTACATTAGTACTAATTAATCACTGTCACAAGCTGACCATGTGTTGGGGCACAATGGTCAGACAATGAAGTCAGTTATTCAACACCATAAATTTTAGAGAAGGCATGAAAACCGTTATTTTTCATTTGAAGATGTAATATACAATTAGCAGGTGCTTCTCCTATTTCAGAAGATAGCTGCGAAACATTTTCATTTACTGATTTCAAACAGCTGCTGCTACTAAATTATAATCCTTTGTAGTAGTAACAGATGTGTAAAATACTTTGTCAATGCACAGAGCATTAGTTGACTTTTTTATCTCTTTTGCCTAACTTTCTGATTAGCCATTACTATAGCGCAAATTATGGAACAACAAATCAAAACTCCTCTAAAGGATGACTCAATTTTTGAGCAAAATATGATAGAATTGTAGAATGATTTGGTCTGGAAAGGACTTTAGAGATCATCTACATCCAGCACCCCTGCTATGGGTAGGACACCTTCCACTAGACCAGGTTGCTCAAGGCAGGTTCAATCCACCCTGGCCTTGAACACTGCAAGGGACGGGAAAGTGACAGCTTCTCTGGGCAACCTGTGCCTGTGCTTCACCATCTACCTAGTAAATATCCATATGAACAACTAGTTAGGGTCATATAAAGCACAGAATTCCCAGAGATTTCTAAAGCTGGATAATGATCAAAGGTGACCTGCTGACCAAAGCCTACCCAAGACATTTCATATATATGCCTCTGAATCAACAGGGACTGGTCAGTTAAGGAAGAAAAATGTCATAAGGAAGAAAAATGTCAGTGGGTTTCATGGCTCAATCTGGCTTGGCAAATCAGATGCTTCAGATAACACGTTAACTTCTTCTGCTTTGGTAGCATGCAATACCAAAGGATAAACTACTCTGAAAACCAAAGTTATGAATTAATCTGGAAGAAACTAATATATTACAAGCATTTACAAGAGTCACATTGGAGCCTGTATAGGATGCAGGATTCGAGTGATACAGCAGAATCCTAAAATATTTTTTTCTGGCTTTAAATCATTCTGCTTTTTCATCTGTGTAATTATGAGAGTTTTTGCACAAGTTTCCTGTTACTCAACTTCACAGTGTTTCATGAAAGAAAGGCCTTGAAGCTCTACAAGACTATTCAACTGCATCCACCTCCCTATATATTAATGTTTACCAGTCTACACCAGCTAACTCCAGCAACCTTTCTCAGTCTCATTCTCCCAGTCTTTTATATCAGTTCTATCTCTAGTTTTCCTGTTTTCCAAGAAACAAAAGCAATACACATTGCTTAAAGGATGGGGAGTGAGCAAAGATAAAAGGCTGAAAAAATAAAGAGGAAAATAAAAAGCTTCAAGTGAAAATATAAAGGTCAATAAGTCAGTTGTCAGAAAGATAATTTCCTGCATTAGGAAAACATATTAAGACCATGTAAGCTGAAGAATACACATATATCCATTTTGTGATGATTTGCTTCAATGTTCTTACATGTTCAGGATTGATAAAGCAAAGTGTCTTCTGTAATGCTGAAACTATTTTGTCAGAGAAGTGATTGAAAAGTTGGCTACATAGTATTTGGTCTTGAAAGCCATCTCATCTATAGCATGCTTCCTTGGAAAATGCATGAACTAAGTTACAATACTGGATAGGAGCAAGTACTCTCAATTTCCTTATATTGCATAGAAAAGGCAATTTTTCCAAGATAAAATTATAAGATACTAATAGACTGTCAAAGTTAAAACAATTTATGTTTAGTACAAACACTTTTAATAGAGTTACACTGCTGTGTTGAAAATAGGTAGACAATGGAGCATTCCTCATCTATTTAGTAGCACTGTGCAAATATTGGGAGTGGCATTTCCCAGCCTGGGCATATTTTTGTGTTGTGGTTTCACAATGAGCATCCATGCTCAGTAAGCAGTGTTTGCATTGAAACACTAATGCTCATTGTGAAACCATACCAAAAAAAATACTTTTTTAACAGAGTATCATTCTCATCTTGAATTTAAAGCGGAGCTAATTTACTGTGTGAACACACAAAGCTGCTTTTTCTTGTAAGTATTAACTGTCACTGTTAACCTGACTAATACAAAATACTATCTAGTTTATTGTTGTAATCAAACAATCTATATTTGTTTTAACAGGTAAATCTAAATTAGACTTCTGTGCAAAAGTTTTCTGTATAATTCTCCATGTGCTCACATTTCTTGGAAGGAAAAAAAAGGTACCAAAAAATTTGCTCATAGAAGATATGCTAGAACAGTTTCCAATAATCTGTTCTCATGTTGTCAGAATAGACCCTGCATCTTATGCATAAAGTAGAGAGAGCCTTATGGCAGTTACTGAGATCTTCACTGATCCATGCAAAAATCATTTCTTCAGTCATCCTAGAACGTATAAACCCATCTTTTCTTGAGAGATTATGATCAGTGCTATAATGACTTCTGTACAAATATAGCTGCACTAGCTACAATGTGTAATCCAAGACTGCTTTGTAGATCATACTGATTCAACACTGTAGTATTTGTTTATGGAACCTAAGACTAAGTTATTAAATAAAATGTGAATACTGAAAGGTATTTTCAGAAATTATCTACATTTTACTACCCTGCATTTCAATAGCAGCTGAGTTCAATTCTATATAGAGTTTATAAGCAAATTATGACTTAAAAAAGTATCAAAAGGTGAGTGACTATTGTTTCAGAATGTGGGTCTCAAAAACATTGTTTTGTTTTTAGTGAAATTAAATGGCCACCATTACAGAATTACAGATTAAAATTAATTTAAAATACTTATAAATTTTAAATTATAGATGAGAAAGTCCTTCAAATGCACTGATAGCTTACAGGATTTCTATCTGTTGTCTTTGTCTCCCACTGGTCATGCTCTTCAATTTTTGAGCATTGAACAAGGGAGTTTCACAAGGGAGTGAGTTTTAACTCTAATTGTGTGAATCTTTAATGGTCTTGGTTGTTTTCTGAAATTTAGTTGTACTTCCTGGACTCAGGAAGGCCCTGTTTATCTTCCCAATTCCACAATATGGCTTTGAAATTCTGCCCAGCAGTTTTTCAGCAGCTCAGCCGAAGTACAAGCTCAGCAAAGCTGTTGATGGCTGGAAAACTTCCTCTACAAACACATCTGCTGCTGCGCCTGGCACTGGATGAAAATTTCAAAAAGCTCTGCTAAGGCAGATGCTTAGCAACTTCTAGGAGAAATTTCACAGAATGATGGGATCAATTAAGTTGGAGAAGACCTTAAGATCATCAAGTCCAACCGTAAATCCAGCACTGCCAAGTCCACAATTAAACCATATCCCTAAGCACCACATCTACACTTCTTTAATATACCTCCAGGGACAGTGACTCAACCACTTCCATGGGAAACCTGTTCCAGTGTTTGACAACTTTTTTGGTGAAGAAATTTTTTCTTATATCTAATATTAGCCTCCACTGGTGCTCTTTCCCCTAGTCCTGCTGCCACACTGGTGCTGATACAGGCCAGGATGTTGTTGTCCTTCTTGGCTGCCTGGTACAAGCTCATGTTCAGCTCCATCAATCAGCACTCCCAGGTCCTTTTCCATGAGTAGTTTCCAGCCACTTTCCTCCAGGCCTGGAGCATTGCAGGGGGTTGTTGTGACCCAAGTGCAGGACCCAGCACTGAGCCTTGTTGAACCTCTTACCACTTGAGGCATATCCAGCCTTCCTGGACTGCTTTGCCCTTCAGGACTGCCTCCCAAGGGCTTTTATCAACCAGGCTCCTAAACAGGCCAAAGTCTTGCCTCTCAAAATCCAAGGTAGTGGTTCTGCTGACCCTGCTCCTTACTTCTCCAAGAATCAAAAGCTATCATTCTGTGATCACAATGCTCCACATACCTCCAACCATCACACCACCTGCAAGTCCTTCTCTCTTCACAACAGGTCCCTAGTTGGCTATGTCCCCACCAGCTATGTCAGTAAATTCTCTTCCACACACCCCAGGGACCTCCTTGACTGTTTCCTCTTTGCTGTATTGTATTTCCAACAGATACCTGGTAAGTTAGAGTCTCAATCAGGCTGACTGCCACATCTCAAAATCGCTCAAACAGAAGATGCACTGAGCCATAAAGGAACCAGTGTACTCATGTAGCAACTAGAAGATGGTTGGTACAACTAAAAAAGTTTTCAGCTGTTTTCTTCCCAGTATACCAGCTTACACATGCAAACACAGAAACCCTAGTATTTAGAGTAAAGGTCTCCAACATGGAATCACCAATACACTTCCTAATTTATATTTGTTCCATAAAAGGTTGCACCTTGGGTTTTGTTTGTTTGTTTCATGTTTGTCTGTTTGTTTGTTTTTCTCTGGTTTGGGGCTGTGTGTTGCATTCTTGTAATATTGTGGTTAAAACTCAGTAACTCTCTAAGAAACTTTGGGGTTTTGCTTGATTTTGTGATTTTGTTACTGGTAATCAGAGAAAATGTGATTTCTTAATCAGACAAATAATTTTTCCACAGAACAAGATAGAATTTTCCAAATTATAGTTACATCTTGCATTTAGGAAACTGACTCCATCCTTACTGCATTTTAATTGTCCAGAGTGCACTTGTGACAATTTAGAAATCCTGATAGAAATTCAAGTCTAAGTTCGAAATTCTTACAAAAGGATGACCTAAAGCTGATGAAAATCCACTTCTGTTAACTTGTGTGCACTCTGGCCTTTAATGTTTCACACCATTTCCAGTTAAACTGAAATTAAAACTTTGGGGTGTAATCTCAGCCCTAATGAAGAGAACTGAATTTTACAAATAATGGTAGAAAGCACTTCACCATATTCTTTTCTAGGGTTGCACCCATATAGCTTGAAACTGGAAATGTCATATTCTCCCTTGGGTTGCAGTAAGGCAGAGTGTGTGGGCATGTAGTTCCAAGCTTATTTAGACATTCTGTGCACAATGAGCTCAGAAAAGTGTCCCCCTTACTGCTAGTCCAAATACCAGTTGCATTGCCTTGCTTTTCTGCCCTGTGATACTTGCACAGAAAAAACCTCACTTGCGTCAAAGTACTTACGGTGTCATTATTAGAATGCAAGACTTCTAATGCTGTGACTTTGTTTTCAAGTAATGGATGACTTTGCATATAAAACTATCATTTATCTTTGTAGAACAGTATTTCCCTTCAATTGATCGTTTCCATGTAAATAGAAACATGCTTTTAGATTATATATTTGAAAGACATGCACTCTGTGACAAACATTTGAATTGAAACTGTCACTGATGTCAGAGAGAGGTTATATGTAACTAACAGCACAGCCCGGACATTATTAATTCAGGATTTGCTATAGACATTTGGCTTTAAAATTTAAATTAGAAATGCATATTCATATAGTCTGGTCTTTCAAATATATGTTCACATAACCTTGTTTACAAGAAAATGCAAGTGAGACCATTTATGAAGGATTTAGAAAACTAAGCTAATGCTTATATTATTCCAAGTCAAAAGGATATGAAAAGCATATTTAAACACTGAACTGAATATGAGATGGCACTGATGGAAGTCACATCATTCATAACTGGACTATACATGCCATCTGGTTTCAGACTTACAGGACAAACATTGGTACATACAGCCCCTTCCCCTCAAGACACTTCATGGCCAAACCTCAGGTTTATTGTTTCTGTGTAGCCCTTGGTTATATTTAGACTACTGTAGCACTAGTATAATAAATAATGACAAAACAGAGAGGAAGTAATAAAAACAAACCAAAAAAGTCTCCTAACAGAACCATTTATTGACTTCATTAATAGCCTAAATGCTTAAAGGTTTTATATTGCAAACTGTGCAGCACAGAGACATCTACACGTATCCTAATTAACAGCAATCACACACACTAATAGTATAACCTACTGCTTAAGTAAATGAACATCCTTGCCCCCTGCTGCCTTGAAGGGGCTGATAGGCATGCGTTTTATTGACAAAGTAAGCTAATTTAGAGAGTGATTGTCCAAGAGGGAACTGCTGTTTATTTGTAGAGTTTTTCCCATTGAAATTACAGGGCAAACAACGTGCTTAAATTGTTAATTAAAATATCAACACCTAAATGTAAATACCATGGTCTCTGCAAGTACAGTGACACATGTTTTTTTAAAAAGAAAGAAATACTCCTGGCAGTTTCCTGTTTTAAAGAAATGCTGTAAATCAAATAACGATACCACCAGGGAGAAAGGAAGGGACCCTTCTCTGTTTCTCCAGTAATCACTGTCAGTGGCTGCACACCTTAAAGAGACCAGAGACTTACAGACCCATACAGGATTTAAATCCACTTCACAGATTGTTTGAAGATACCTTACTGAAAAAATAATGAGCCAGGCTGCTGCTGGCAGAAGTGAAGTCTGCAGGAGACATGATGGTATAAACTTTTGTGGAGTTTTCAATGTATAAAGTAAAGGCCTACATGACTCTATT
This sequence comes from Bolborhynchus lineola, assembly GCA_025448015.1. Classification (NCBI taxonomy): domain Eukaryota; kingdom Metazoa; phylum Chordata; class Aves; order Psittaciformes; family Psittacidae; genus Bolborhynchus; species Bolborhynchus lineola. The sequence continues at coordinate 7,491 of JAOEHX010037687.1, forward strand.
TTCTTTGCCTAAGCACTGAACTGTTGCTCTCTAGCTTAGTAGGATAATAAAATAGCAAGATCAAATAATTTTGGAATGGTCAAGACAACAAAAACTTCTACATCCGTCTGCAAAGTAAATGAGGTTAAGTTTTAGAAATCATGTTGTTTTCGGAATGAAAATGGTCTGGATTAAAAAAATGAAACGCAGTCTAATATTAGAAATTAGCCAAATTAGTGGAGAAATACCATTGCTTAAGCAATGAGTTGGCATAAACTGAGAAAGTCCAGGGCAAAGTATGAAACTTGTGATGACATACAAAAGTAGAATCAACTAACAGAGGCTTTGGTTTAATTAGTTTAACAGATATTAATTAGCACACACTACTCAAATGTATTAATGTGTTTTTTCAAATGCCTTTCAAATGCCTTTGCTGAGGCTCTTACATTTAGTTAAAAAGCTACATATTGGAATACTGAACCCAGCTTTGGTCCTTCCCTTTTTCCTGAGTGTTTCAAATTATAGAGTGCTATTCACTTCTCTACATAGATAGTGAAAACATCATTATTTGTAAAAGTGAAAATTTCAGTAGAAGGATTAGAACCTGGACCTCAAAGGCAACACAGACACCTTCACAACCGGAGCAGTCAGCACACTGAGAGCAATACCAATTTCCTCCTCCTCCTCTTAGATTTCCCTTTCTCAGTGTAAGTATTTCCAAATTCCTACCTCTGAAACTACCAAAATTAAAGCAAATTGTTGTGTCTTATGTCAGCTGAAGTGTCTGGTCTTACCAAAGGTAGATTTTGCTGGCAGGCTGAAAATAACTTGAAAACAATGTTTCAGGACAACTAAAACATGTTTACAAACAAATAAAATTTTGTGCAAAACCCTTTATGTGAAGCTAGCAATTACATTACCATAAATCAGGGAGGCAATGCTCTCTTCTTATGTGTTAGATTAATGCTTACAAAGGAAGAAATAATTTGTTAGCTTTCATAAAAATTTCTTGACAACACTTACTTTGTCATGTAGAATAAGTGTCGCTTTTTCTACTCACTTTAATCTTTAAATGCATGAAAGACAAATCTCACTGCATATTATTGCAATGAATTGTGATCAGCTGAGGTGGAATTTTCAGAAAAGGGCGTTTCAAATGGCTTCTGTTCCAATCCAGCAGTCCAACCCTATTAGACTCCTAGAAAAGTTTAAAGCCTGTAAATCTAAAGCTCCAAATTGCAGATTACACAAATGAAAGAGAGTGCCTTGAGGAGCTTTAGATTAAATTTTCCTTCTCGTGATAAGCAGTGTATATCTTTAGAGAAGAAAAATAAGTATACTGCCCATAAATGGTGACACATAAAATTATTAAATGCCATTTAACTGACATTTGACTAAAATATCAGAAGATGAAAATTAATGCTGAAAATTGTTACATAATGTAAAAAGCATTGAACATAACAAACAAAAAGCAACAAGACAATTCTCTCAGATTGCTATAGAAAGTGATTCATAGTCATTGTAAATGTTGCTTTGAAAATGCCATTTCTGGGCTTGGAGACCTCCAAAAATAATGTCTGGAATTATTAAGAAACAAATTTGGAAAAAACCCTACATATATTATTACACTGCTGTGCAAATCCATTATGGATCTACCTCAGATACTGATTCTCATTCTTAAAACAGAGAATTAAAATGTGTGCCACAGATTTCATGGGAGAAAAGATGAAGTGACTGAAAACTTTCATCTTGAAAGACATGACCGAAAGGTAATATGAAACACGTTTACAAAATCATGCACAGTAAACAGAATGTAAAGAAAAGTTCTTCACTGGTCCCCATGAAATGAGAACTAGAAGGAAAAGCAAAGAAATGCCCACACAGCAAGTTTAAAATTGTAAAACATACAATTCATATCTGAAACTATGGGGGGGGGGGGAAATACGAATGGGTTACAATTCATATCTGAAAATGGGTTACAATTCATATCTGAAACATGTGGGCCAAAATATGAATGGGTTAAAAAAGTACTTACATGAATTCCTAATATATTGATAGCAACCGAACATGGTAGTCTGAATTCAAATTCCAGCACAGAAAGCTACAGCTAGCAATTGAAGTATAACAAAAAAAGTACCATTATCCCTACACTCCTGTTTTCCTAGACATCTGCTACCATCTACCCACTGCTGGGAGGTCAGATACGGTGAGTACTGAACCCTTAGCCTGAATCACTGCTGCCATTCTTACCTTCCTCTATAACTGCAACTCAACACACCCATTTAATTATTTTGTGAAAATTTCAACTATGACTTGGTATGTGATGCATTTGCAAATAAGCTCTGATTCCATCCTCTCACTCCATTTTGCAGGGGGGTAAGGGGCTTGAAAACACATTCTTGCAATTTTTCATCCAGTACTGTTAAATTTTGGAGAAGGGACTGTGCGGATTTAAAAAGTGGTACTTGGTTGAACCTGTCGTGTTAGAGCTCTGTGAATGATTTCCATTCAGATTGTATACCCTTTCACAGTATGATCTAACTTCTCATAAAAAGTAATAAAACCTCAGTTATATCTGGATAGGTTTGAGATGTAATACAGGTTATTGCTCTAACTATGAATACAGATGGACTTCATAGCTTCAATTTGCATCTGCTAACTAGTGCGAGCAGTCTCACAGTACTGGTTTTATATGTAACAAATTCCATGTTGATAGGTTATATGGTTCTGAAGAAACAGCTGCATCTCAGACATACTTTTTTCCCCATAGGCTAGAAAGTCTTTGGAGATATGTTAGAGTTACTAGTTCTTTAGTACTTAAGGGATCAAGTGAACTCCATTTCGAAGACATTTGCATAAATAATAGTGAGTGTCATCCGAATTACAAATAGGTCTGCATTGTAACTGAACATTGCAGACAGAAGTGGAGTTCCAAGATTTGCACACTTAACGAAAAGAAAAGGAAGTGGTTTTGTTTTAATCACAAACTTTATTAATCACTTGTCACAGATGCAATCATAGCAGCTATTAATCATGCACACAGAAGACCACTCCTGTTGCTTTGCTAGCCCAGGTATAAATTATCATGTCAAAGACTAACCCATTTTATTTCATTAATACTCTCTTTTATTTCCTTCAACCCCCATTTTCTTTTGCAGAAAAAGCTTGAATTGTCTTTTTGGACAACTGGAGTCCAAATGATTAATCACACTAACAGAGGGTTGACCACAGGGTCAACAAGCAATGAATAAAAACATAAGACATGGGTTCATTCCAGGTTCTACTTATGTTTCATTTCAGAAGTGAGAGAACAACAGTCTCTTTTCTTCAGAAATTACTGCCTAATAGTCAGAAGGCAACCTTAACACAATGCATGTGTGGTTTCTTCCCCACAAAAAAACACAGAGCCATTTATTATTAGAGTTGCTGTGTAGGCCACCCAATATAGAGGAACAACACACTTCAGCAATTTCAAAGCACAGTTAAATGCTGACATCTCTAGAGCTTTGACTACTGCAAACAAAGCCAGCAAGCAAGCTACAGAGCTTTCCCTGAAGTGTGGTATAAGACCATAAATACAGGGTGATGGCTATTAAGCTCATACCTTGCAGTCAGAAGATCTTATAATCAAAAGTCCCGAGGGTTGCACTGCCAGAAATAAAAACTGTGAAAAAAAACAGAATGTACTGAATTGACATTACTGATTGATTAATAAAGAGTTTCATGAAGACTTGTAGCAATTTTTAAGAAAAAAATCAGGATGTAAATTACATTGCACTTGTGAAATGAATAGATTTTTATCATATTTAAGCAAATGACATTTTTTTAATACTCTGGCTTCTGAGACCAAGTATTTAGTGACAGGCAGAATAGGGCAAACAGCAAAACAGGTAGCAAAGCTATTCCCTCCTTAGTGCAGTTCAAAAGGAAGTCTTACATTTGAAGGGTCATGAGGTTTTCTTCTGTTGGACCATGAGCCTAGCAACAGTGACATTTTCAGCCCTATGATATGACTCAAAATCCCTAACAAGGTTGCAAAATCTAATTTGCAAAAGTAAAGGTCTGGAGAAGGATGCTCATTCAAAACTCTCCAAGAGATAAAACTGTAAATTTGATATTTAATAGCCTTCATTTCCGTGGTGATACCTCCTTTTTTTTTTTTTTTTTTTTATTTTCCTTTTATTTATTTATTTTATTCTTTTTTTAAAAATGCTTGAAAAAACTGAAAAAAAAATCAAGGAAAATGAAAAGTCTTCAAGTGAGAGCAAAAATAATGAGCAAATACACAGAAAGATGATATAGACTTTTTCTACAGCTTTAATACACAGTCTGCACTCCAATGGATGAAATAGCTTCCCTGGGACCTACAACAAGCGTATGTAGCAATCCATTCTCCAAAGATATTTAGCAATACATCTGTATATCTACATTTTCAGAGTTCACTCATAGAAGAAATGGGGAAATGATTCCTCACACAGTTGCCAGTTTTATAATTTAAGCTGTTCTTAAATTATTTTAATAAACTAAAATTAATGTGAATGGAAATTCCAGCAGATAATACTCTAACTCCTTTTCTGACTGATATTTCAGTTGACCCAAGATGTGGCTAAAAAAAGATATAAACACTTCATTTCATCAAAATCTTTTAGAAGTAAACACATTAAAATTAGAAACTAGATAAACTCCTCAATGTGACTTTACACAAAGCAGAATATTGGTAAAAATATTATTTGTACTCTGGCTGCATCTATCAGTGTCCAACCATACAGTGGAGATCAAAAAATTTATCAAATCTACCAATGTTTGAATATTAGCTTACTCTTGGGTAGCATTTTCTTGCTCTGAATCTCAAAGCGCATAAAAAATATCAGCATCAGCATTATCTTAGAACATGGAAATCCCCAGTGAAGAGAAATGCTGAAATAACAGAGCTAGTAACCAAACTATGTAACCAAATGCTGAGCTGCATTTTAATCAGCATAGCCCCCTTTCCTAATGACACTAAGCAGACACATACGAGGACTATCATGATGTAATTTATCCTGTATGCAATATTGACACACCAAATTAGCCTACCAGCGTTCTCCATGTACTTCTAACAGTACATGTATTTCTTGGAATACATCAGTTTACAAACACTCACTCTTTTACACACCCACTGCAAACAACAGCATTTCTTCAAAAGCTTATGGGCAAGCCAAGATTTGCATGTTAAAAAAATAAACAACAAAAGAAACCAGTTGATAACTACTGACACAACCTCAGTAATAGAAGTCAGCTATGATATAAAATATTAAATAGAATCTATTTGAGTAAATGACAATTCAAAACACACAGCTAAGCTATTTTAAGTTCTAAGATTTAAGTTCTTAAGTTCTAAGATTTGTGTGACTGAACTTAATTTCAATCATCATCTCATTCTTAAGTGCTTTGTAAATACTTCCTTTTGCATTGTTTTGTAACTGCTGCAATTACCATCAGTCTTCAAGAAGGCATTTTTTTCCCAACCACTTAAATGCAGGACTGGGGAAAGATCTCTATATACAATCTGTCTGATCTTGCTCGTCACCTGAGAGGATAAACAGGATTTACACTGGCTTGTAGGCATTAACTTTGTGAGCTTTAAAATCCAACCTGTTCTCAGAGTGATTGCCTGCCCAGCTCCACTATATTACACTGACTTCCTCTGACATGCCAAGACTTCTGATCACCCCAAGAACTGTGCAAATAGAGTTTCATAAAAAGTTTGGGGATTTTTGTCTTGGTTTTGGAGTTTTTAACAAATCATGGATAAAACAGAGATTATTTTCCCCAAATTTCTGCTCAGCAAAATTAACATCAGGCTGGACGGGGCTCGGAGCAACCTGACCTAGTGGGAGGTGTCCCTGCTCATGGCAGGGGTTTGGAATTGGATGAGTTTTAAAATTCCTTCCAACCCAGACCTTTCTATGGTTCTATGATACGTGATGTTTAATTCTGAGCCTTGAAGTCTAATGAGTAATTGTTAGCCATTTGTTTAAGCTAATTATTTTGCATACCAGTTGACTTGTGTATTTTATACATTTTTAGACATAAACAGAGAGTTTGCCCCCAGAAAATATCTATTCCCAGTAGCAGTTATGCACCTGACTTTAAAAATATCCTTTCAAATTATTAAAGATGTTAATATGTAATTAAGGATAAAAGTGTCATGAAGTTTTAACCTGTGGAAGGGAAGCATTTCTAAACTGAGAATCTTGTATGAACAGTGTGACAATGGTTTCTCAAATCTCTATTCAGATTTGTGCTCAGAAACATTCAGTAATCTTCATACACATATCTCACAAGATGTTTGTAAGTTGCCAGCACTGCATCCGTGAGTCAGCCTTACTCAAGATTTCCATGTGGGAGACACAACTGCCATTTTCAGCACTGTAAGCATTTATTATGGAAAGAATTCGAATATAACTACCTGCTCATGGTAAATACGTTTGACACTTAGAGGGAAAGGTCAAAAAATTGTGGTCAACAAAAAGTATTAAAATGACCCACAAAACAGGTGGACTGGCAACAGCTCTTGCTGAAGAGGTATAATGCATGTTGTGTACGCCATCAGGGTGGAGCCAGCAAGTTAGAAAATGCTCAGCAGAGGAAACTGCTGCCCCTTGTCCACTTTTCACAATTACTAGTCAAGAACTGTGAGAAAGGATAGTTCATTTCTTGTTTATCCTAAAGGAGTGTAGAAATGCTGGAACTTAGGGTGGATCCATGGGTGCGCAAATTCAAAAACTACTACAGTGAAAGGTTTCTCTCTGCAGATCCTTAGTGGTGTTTCAACTAGAGATTGCCTTGATCTATGACATTACACCATATATTCATTATCACTTCATTTACTATTACGTGGGGGAAAAAAGGTGGAGATGGATAATTTAAAAATTTCAAAAGGTAACTTCTGGATAGTTCTGAACAAGCTCCATATAAACCTACTAACTTACAGGCAATGAAATACATCAGAAGAAAAACATGTCTTCAACCCTTAAAAAGCTCTCTTGCAAATATTTCACCAAACTATCCATTATAATGTTTCTATATCCCATTGATCACCATGGGATATTGAACTTACCTCATTCTATCAAGAAAGGGAAGAGATAAACATACATAATACCAGCTGCAAAGTCTGGAGCAGTTACACAAACTAAACAAAATTAAACCAATTTTAGTTGTCTTGTGCAAGGCTACAAGGTGAAGACTACAAGCTACAAAACAAAAGCTGTTCCCAAAGGTAGCTGATACCTGCACGTCAAAAAGCCTGTTCAAATTAAAAACTACAAGACCTGGAGGTTTACCTAGAAACACTGAAATGATTTTCCAGCCTTCGCTTGAAAATCAGCAGTATTCCATTGGGAGAATCATTCTTTGGAAGACCTTCTGTCCTATATTAAGCCACAGGTGTAAGAAAAATTGAAGCGGCTGCCTCAGGAGAAGCATAAGCATTATAATACACAGGATGACATTACTAATTCAGATGATAGCATAAAATCCTGATTTATTCAGAAAATGACATTTTATTTAGCATAGCTCTGCAATCTGAAAATTTACTGAAGACACATCAATACATTTATTTTTTGCTAGGAAAAGGTGTACACATCTGACATCCCTGTCTGCTGCCAACAAACCACTAAGTATTCACACAGGATTTTGCAAGCAGCAGTGTGTTTGAAAACGAGAGGGAAGTCCTTTATAATGAAAAGCCCATTTATTTTTCATGTTACACTGTTCTGCCCATTCTTTCCTTCCTTCATATATCATGCTTTTAACAACACAATTTTTTGCCATTGCTCCATTACCTTGGTATCCTTTTTCAAACTGTTGTCAACTTGTTATTTTTCAGCAGTTGACAACCTGCCTATGAAAGTGCTGTACCTGGGGGAATATTGCTTGCTTGATTCCTACAGAGATTACCGAGGAATAATTTTGCAGTGTCTTATTGAACTATTAGAAATTCTGTATGAATAACAATGAAAACAATAGATTTGTATTTTAATTGTTCTCCTGAACACAGCCTGTCAGAAAATGCCAAAAATTTTCTCAGAAAGATCTGATTCTATCAAAATAAAGGCAAATTGTGAAATCATTTCAATTTCTTGATGATGGACTAAAGGATCTTCCAATACCTTAAACACTGACAAAGCATTTTTATTTTTTATCCATTATTATTCAACTATTTCATATTATGTAAATATTATAGGTAAACTGAAATTTATATAGGATGGACATAATTCTTTTTTTCTAGAAATAAAGACCTAAAGTCTTTAAAATACTTTTCCCCCATCCAAGAAATTTCTTTAAAAATTTGAAATATTCTAAAGTATCTGACTTATGTTAAATTAATATCTAAAGAATTCGAGAATTTGATTTTTTTTTACATAATTAGAACAGGTATTTCATCATAGGTCAAAGTCTTTGGCTGTACTAAATGTGTAACAGTTGGAAGAGTGGAGTACACAATAATGTAGAAAAGACAAAAGAAAAAGAATAAAGGGCTACAGTGAAGTAACTTAACTATGCTTTGTTGCAGATGTTGCCAAACAACATGATGCATGCACACTAAAACTACCCAGAATTCACTTCAGTCCTACATTACTGTTATGATACCTGTGTGGACATTTTCCATTTTATCTTTTACCTTTTTCTACCCATGACTTTTATTTCTTTTTAAAAAAAATTGGGGTGATTTTAGTAGTCACATCTGCTTAAACTGTGTATAAGGATCTAACTGGAATTGTTCAATGAGAATTTAAGCCAGAGAAGACAAAAATTTCAGAACTGTAACAAATTATAGGAACAATTTATGCCTTCAGAAGAAACCCTAAATGATTGTTCACAATAGAAGTGTCAAATTCTTTACCCACATTACATTTGAGATTTTATGGGAATGCTCAGTATATAGAGTATTTAGAACATTTTGTTGTTTTCCTGTCTAAAACTCTTAATGTTGCAATTTCCCAGCACTAAGTAGGGATAAACTTTCCTAACATACCACTGTCTCTTTAACCACAACATAACTCCGGTATCTAATTGCCAATGCAAGGTGCAGCTAGAGTTTCTGAAAATAAAAAAGATAAAAATAATGTATTATATGAACACTGTTAATAAATATGAATATCTCAATTACTGTTTCTGAAATTACGTATGATTTCTGAAATTAAAAATATTTTGAACTATATGCTGTCTTTTTCACTTGTCCACACAGAGGGGCTGGGAGAGGCCATGTTATGAAGGGATGCTAGAGGTAGGAGCCACAACTGGCTAGTAAGAGGATTGCTATGGTTGCTGTGAAGCAACATTAAGTAAAAAACTTGAGCAAGGTAAAACACATCTTCCACAGGATGAGAACTGAGCTTCCTGTCCTGCACATTCTCCTTTCCCTAGTTCATATTTCCACAAAACTGAAATCTTGATTCACAGTTTCTACACAGCAGGGAAGAGAGATGCAGGCACTCAGAAGTACTGTGAGCACACAGGTGGCTCCAGGCTTCAGGGCCTGCTACAAATCCTCCAAGCTAATGACTGAGCAGAGTGTCCAACTGGTTCAAAAGCTTCCTGCCGCCGGTGAACTGACCAGAACTGCAGCTGCCAGCAGAAATCCCCTCTTGAAAAGCCTTTTTTATTTTAATTTAATGAAAGCCACACATCTCTATGAAAATCTTTGGAGTCTAAAATGAAACACAAAATACTTCCAGGCAAAGCGCCTTTTCTGATGAATTCACATTTTCTCCTGAGAAGCTTATATCTTAAAAAAATTCTAAGCACTTGTAATGTATTTTCCAATCATGATTCTAGTTACTCAGGTGAGCTTGGGAGGGTTTCCTTGGAAGTCACTGTTACTCAGAGATTTTTCTTTTCTGTTGTTTTTGGAAACATCTCACCTGATCATTGCAGGTTTTCTTCTGGGGAAATATCATTTAAATTTCTCCAGAATTTTCTGTTTTCTATTTTTTCATTCTCTCTGTTTAGTGGTAAAATAAAAATATTTGTTATAAATCTGAGTGCTCACTCAACCCTGAGCAGCTGGCAGTGCGTTTCCCCAAGCATATTACAGGGAAGAGCCAGCAGTATGACTGCCTAAGCACTCTGCTGCGTTCTGGTACTTCAATACCACAACTTATCATCGCACTCCAGCAGGGTGACCCAGCTGTGAGATTCCGAATAACTTACAAGCAAAAGTTAATCTTTATTTTGTGCAGTTTTTTTCCAAACTAGCGGGTTGTAAGCCTTCTGAAAGTACAAATGATTGATTTTTTTCAACCTCCATGACTAAAAAAAAATGAAAAGTACTCTCAAGTTTTTGGTGAAAGTAATGCCACATGAGCTAGAGGGACAGGCTGAGGGGAAGGGGGCTGGTTTAGAATAGACAGCTGGGTGGGTTTAGCCAGGGGAATAGACAGCTTTGGGGAAATCAGAGAGCAGTCTGCCAGCTCTGTAGGGAGCTCACAGTGGAGACCGAGCTAGGCTCTTACTGAGCTGCAAGGTGTAAGAATGATGAACAACAGTGATAAATTGAATCAGGGGATGTTCCAACAGGACATAACAAAAAAGTTCACTATGAGGGTAATTAAGTAGTTTAATGGCAAGGTTGCAGGATCAGCAAAACTTGACACAGTCCTGAATTCAGCATTTGAATTGCTTTGAGGACAATGTTGGACTTGAGGCTCCATAAGGTCTTCCCAGCCTGAGTGGATCCATGATTCTACAAGTACTAGAAAGATAGGAAAAATATAAATTCTCCGTATCTTAGGAAAAAAAAATAAAACAAAAAAAAAAAGTAAGATTTTTTTTTCTTCTTAACTTATAGAAAATGACTTTATTTTATTTTTCAGTTCCTTTGTCCTGAATAAGAAATAGTTGACATTTGACAGACATTTTGAAAGTTCTTATAGATATTTTGAAACACCATGAATTTTGAAAGAGACAAGGCTTTAAAGTGTCTTTTATGGAGCAGCTTGTCTAACTGGCTATTATCAGAACCTACCCCTCAGTTTTTGAGCATCTTGGATTTATTTTTTTCTTAAGAAGTAATTCTTCACCCATCAAATTGTATGAAAAAACCTTGGCAAAATGAATCTAATGAATGACCTCTGCTGACTTCAACTTGTGGTTGAAGCCCTAATTAAGGGAATAGTACATAGAAACACACTTCCTCTTTTCTCCCTATTTGAGCTCTGTTCATTTATGAGAAAAAAATTACCACTTCATTGTCATGCTCACACACATAGTAGAATAAAGTTTCAAAGATCTTACAAGCCAAGCATAAGAAGGAATTCAGCTGCTCGTACACTGCAGGAACCTAACCGGCATCTTGCGCTATAAAGTGATAAGAGAGCAGGGCTTCTGTGATGTTGCAGCACACTTAGCTCAAGCAAAAGGAATCCAAATCATGAATGCTGGTGAGGTGTGCATGTCTACAGTCATGAGTATACTAATTTTATCTTTACCTAATAGTTAGAGAGAAACAATTAAATACTGTGCTAGAGTCATAGTTTCTGCTACTTTTCAAGAGTTCCCTTTTAGTAAGCATCTTCTGCTCTTCAGAGCCACAGAATATAACCATATGATATCACTCCTGAACTGAATTAAAACACACTGAAAGATGATGGGCATTACAAGAAACTTTGTACTTTCACCACAAACTTTCAGTGAAAATCTTTTTCATACAGCAGTAGCATCATTAATAAAATTATACAAATGCATGAAAAAACAAGCCAGTTCTTCTTAGAAAATAATTTATCTGATATCAATATAAAATAGTTAAAGCTGATTAATCATTTGCTTAAAAAAATAGAAAAAGTAATGTGGTTCAAAAATGTGTGTGCCAGAGGATCCTGGAGGCAGAACTGACTGGTAGGTGGGGATGCAGCCCAGCACTTTAATACAGGCCTGCCACACAGGAGAAAAAAGTATTATGTCACAGTTTTCAGAGGTCTTCATTTAGACAGTTTCTAAAGCTGTCAATTATCATCCTGTTTTGATGCTGTGTGCTGGTTTCTGGGTTCTCAAATTTATCTCTACTGGGTTTACATAAATGCTTTTCAAATAGAAGTTACCAGTGCATGAAGGACACAGTCTCACTGACTTCTAGTTACCTGAAAGTACAAGACTGGTGAAGAATAAATTTGCAATTTTCTCAGAATTACGGGAGGCAAGGAAGTAAGAACCAAGTGAAGTACAGATGTGTTCTCAAAGATATCTATTGAGTCGTCAAGAAAATGGAATCTACCTCTTGTAAATACACCACCAAATACTGCTACTGTGTAAAAGCATAGCCTCATTGATATCCCCATTAATGTGAGCTGGGGATTCAGACAGCTATGCTAACAAGCATGCTGAAAACATAATTTCCCAGACCTCTCACTGAAATGTTCAAGTTCCAAGGAGTAAAAATGATGTAATTTGTAATGCAGACCAGTAATTACAACTCCAGTGGTTTACCACACTAATAAATGCAAAGTCCTAAGCAGTGCTAATCTGGATTTAGTCATTCAATTTCTCCCATTACCCCAATCCACTACAAATAAGTCTGAGATCAATACTAACCAAACTGTCTTTGTGGTATCAGGTTCAGTTTTGCTGATGTACCATTATATCTTAATTTTTCCTGGACACAAAATCCAACATAATTAGACATAATCTGGAGAAATTATTTCATTTATTCCCTTACTGTCGCTAGTATTGAGATCATGGGGGAAAAAGAACAGTAACCTGCACAACAGTGCAGTAAACTGTTTACCATGGTTGCCTTCTAGCAATGTCATTTATTATAGTTTGAGAAAGCTCAAGCCAGTTCATACCAGTTAACAACACAACCTGAAAATGATACTTCTCTGGGGCTTTCACTAAAAAATGGTTGAATTCAACAATTACTATGTATAAATATTCCATATGGCTATACAGAGGTATGTATTCTGTCATTAAAATGAATAGACCATTAAGTATATATTATAAAATACTAATCAGTAACCATACTTTCTATTAATAATTCAAAAACATACTAAAAAATTGCAGTAAGCCCTCCACCAGTTGATATCAGCTTTTTATTTTCTTGTGCTTACTATTTTAAATAACATGATTCACATTTTCTAAAATGCTTTGTATTACATGGAGAAAGAGCATTTGAAATAATGCTTTTGGAAATCAATACCAGAAAAGTTTTTGATTTCTACAGGAGTGGATGCACATTTTTTAGAAGACAGTGATAGAAAACTTCTAGTGAATCTAAAAGAAGTTTATTATGAATGACTGGTAGAGCAAAAAGCCTGATTTTAATGTTACAGTCAAAAGACATGTTTAACCTGATAGAATATTTTAGTTCCTAATTTTTCTATTATTTCTGAACCCCAGATCAAATGCCCCTTCTATGGGGACAGCTGAACAGGGTGAAAGTAAAGCATTTTTTCTGCACAGGCCAAAGAAAAGGCATTTCATCTTCTTGACGTAATTTAAAAAAAAAAAAAAACAAAAACAAAAACCACATAAAACCCACTTGGCTAGCACATTTTGCTCATTTCCTTTTGTTATGTACACATAGATACCCTCTGCCACCTTATATATGTTTCAGCTTTTTCTCATTCCCTGTTCATTCATGCCTCACACTAGACTATGTTGCCCTGTCCAACCTGGCCTTTGAACACTGCCAGGGATGGAGCATCTACATCTTTGGGCAACCTGTGCTATTTTCTCATCACATTCACAGAGAAGAACTTCTGTCTTATATGGAACCTGAACTTCCCCTGTTTCAGTTTGAACCCATCACTCCTTGTCCTATCACTACAGTCCCTGACTGTCCAGCATCCTTGTAGATCCCTTCAGATACTGGAAGGCTGCTCTGCAGCCTCCACACAGCTTTTTTACTCCAGGCTGAACAGCCCCAACTTTGTCACCCTGTATTCATAGGGAAGGTGCTCCAGACCCTGATCATCCTCATGGCCTCCTCTGGATTTAAACCAACAGCTCCATACCCTTTTTATGTTGACAACACCAGATCTGCACACAGTGCTCCAAGAGGGGTCTCATGGGAACAGAGAAGATGAGCAGGATCACCTCCTTTGACCTGCTGATCTCACTGCTTTTGATGCAGCCCAGCACACAGGAGGTTTCTGTTCTCAAGTGCACACTGAAGCTGGCTCATGTTTGATTTCTCATCAGCCAACACTCCTACATCCTTCTCCTCAGGCTGCTCTGAATCTCTTCTCCACCCAATCTGTAGCTGTGCCTAGGACTGCCCTGACCCAGGTGTAAGACCTTGCACATCATATTGTTGCACTTCATGAGGTTGGCATTGGTCACCTTCCAAGTGTGACAAGGTCCCTCTGAATCCCATTCCTTAACTCCAGTGTATCAACCAAACCACGCAGCTTGGTGTCATCACAAACTTGCTGAGGGTTCACCAATCTCACTGTCCATGTTGCCGACAAAGATGTTGAACAAGATCAGTCCCAACATTGACCCCTGAGGTAGACCATACATAACTGGTTTCCAATTGGACGTTGAGCTATTGAACACAACTTTTTGCATTCAACCATCCAACCAATTCTTTATCCACTGAGTAGTTCATCATCACATCCATGTCTCTCAAGTTTAGAGACAAGGATACTGTGTGGGACAGTGTCAAATGCTTTTCACAAGTCTAGGTAGATGATGTCAGCTGCTCTGCCAATATCCATTAGTTCTGTAGCCCCATTATAGAAGGCCACCAAGTTGGTCAGGCAAGATTTATCCATAGTTAAGCCACACTGGCCCTTTAGTGAAGCAATATTGGTTCTTACTGAAGCCATGTTATAGATCATGACTGTAGATAGTTGCAAAAGCCCCATTATTCTAACAGCCTCCCTCATTAAATAAAACCACTGTATTTTGTGATTGGAAAGAACTCTGATAACAAAAAACAATCAACTCTTCCAAGTCTGCATTAGAGTTACTGTCCCTTGCAGCCTTGATTTTAATATATTGAAAGAGCCGTTACCCTGGATTTTCCTAAACATACTGGTGTTAGATATTGTGAGCTAAATCATCTACACTGTCTTACTTCTCAAATGACATTGGCAGTTTTCACAGTGAATATATACTTGGAAGAACACAATCTATCAATCACTTTATCTAAAAGCATCAATTAATGTACAGAAAACAACACTGCAACATTAGGTGCTGGAGTGTTTTTTTTCCTTGGAAAAAGAGAATTGTCAGCAGTAACCTATTTTTTTCTTTTTCTAAAGTAAATAAACCAAAATGAAGCAAATTCATGATTTGCATGACAGTGGACTAAGTGAAAAAAATCAATCCCTCTCACGGGATTAAGCAGAGCTTCAAGTTGACCAAGGTCGCTTATCTTTGAGAATAAACTGTTTCCTAAAAGAGATGATCTCAAAGACTTTAAACAAGTGAGTTGCTTTCAACTAAATGAAATCTAGGTTTACATTTGATTGGATTTGTGTTTGCCATCTAATGTGGTAACAATGATGCATAGCTAAACATTTGAATGAAATTAAATAGAAGACATCTTTGATTTGCAGAAAGTCAAACCAAGTGCAAGTTTACTTTGAGCTAGAGTTATAATGTGGAGTGGATACCCTCAAGTCTTTAAAACTTTCATGTTAGGTCACTTTCGGTTAATTGCAAGTTTCTGCTTTTGAGGTTTTAGGTTTCTGTCCTATGAATTTATGACATACTGAATTAACTGGGAGCAACAGCATTCACCCGCTTCCAAAATTTTTGCAAATATTTGGAACAATGGAAGTACTCCTGCTGAAAACAGCAGCCATAGCCAATGCCAAGTGTCCGTGGTACTGCAAATTATGTCATATCCCACCAATTTCTAAAATATATGCACAGATACATGTCTGTACTTGCTAACATGTACCCATGTAGATGAGGAATATATCTGGACCAAGAACTAAACCATTAGTTTCCTAGTTGATAAAATTCTTCAGGTTTATAAAATGTCTACTTGTACATCTTAGAAGTCATTCATTACAGAACTTTTCTTCTTCACTTTAACATTCTACAGGTGACAGTATAAACACAATATATTCCACTTAGTTTTCTCATCAGCTATCATGCACTGTTGTGCACGTAATGCTACAAACAGCATTTTACAGTAGCACTGTAGTTATAAACCTATACTTACATATTCGGCTCCTCCATTTTAAATCAAGTCATAAATATTTACTTGGAAAATTTGACCAAATTAGCTTGCACACAATTCACACAGTAGCTCTTATGCCAGTGTAGCACCCTTCTCCTACATAAGATTTTTCTTGAATTTATATAACACATCTTATGCTTAAGATATGCAAATTTCTCCTAAAACCTGAGTTGAACAGACCAGCAGACAAGCTATTTAAGTAAACACAGCCTACATCATAGGCCAGAATTACACATGGGCTTACATTCACTCAGACCTGCACCTTCACCTTCTTTTCTGAAACAGGGAAGCTTAAGGGTATTTGATTTCACTGGGGTACTATAAGGATGATGACAACAGGAAGCTGATTAGAGTGTTTAACTTGAAGGTGAATAAGTAAATAACCCAATAGTTATTTCACTTTCATTTAACAGCACAGACATTTTTACTAGTCAGACACTGTCTTCAGAGGAATCCTTAAAGGGTTTCTAAATCTTTTTCAATTCATCAGTCTTTATCATCCTAACAAAACCATATTTGATTCATCTCTGATGTTAACCAGGCCAAATCTGATTCATTCACAAACAGCTGGTGCTTCCATGCTTTTCTATTTTCTTTCAATGATCATATGTCCTGGTGGGAATAATGTCTTGGCCAGATTTCTGAAATGAGTACAATCTTTCTCTCTCTCCTTCCCTCTCTTTCATTCATATTCAGAATTTGTATTTTTGTGTGGAAATAGTACTTGAATTCATGCACTTGAAATTTACCAGACACAGGCTTTGAACTGAGCTATTTTCTGGAACTGATGCTCCTGGTCTGTAGATGCTGACAAAGCTGCACTGCTGTCCAGCAAGTCTCCAGCCTCACACTTGTAAGTATCAGAACCACTTACTCTGTCCACCTGTCATAATGATACACGAATGGACTGAGAAATCAGAAAATGGGGACAGTCTTTAATCTCTTCATTTCTGCTTCCAGTTTAGAATTATTGCCTCTAGAAGAGCAGAAAAAAATATGTTTTGTCCATGGAATTTGTTCTACAACAGAACAGTGAAAAACCATTACAGAACAGCCAGACTGTACCTTCCCTAACAACTGTAATTAAGTGCTAACATCCTTAACCCAAGTCTGCCAGGCAAACAGTACTTAGCCATCAATGTGATCTAGAATGATGGATTTTTAAGTATCCACAGTTGTGAGCAACTGAAGTTTTAATCTATATTAGCTGGTCATTTGGTGCTATCAATGTATAGTACCAGCTCGTAGCAGAGGTTCCTACATGTGCATTGCATGTGCTTCACGTCTTATTCTGAATACATTCAGCCTTGTACCCTGCTACCATCCCTAAAAAAACTACTGAGAATTATACAACGGGCCAATTATTTGTTTGGACACTTCTTTTATGGAATGAAGTGCACTTTGTGTACTCATTATAA
The DNA here is from genome assembly GCA_025448015.1 of Bolborhynchus lineola. NCBI lineage: Eukaryota > Metazoa > Chordata > Aves > Psittaciformes > Psittacidae > Bolborhynchus > Bolborhynchus lineola. The sequence continues at coordinate 25,065 of JAOEHX010037687.1, forward strand.
GAAGTTTCAAAATTTGTTGCCTTTGAAAGTAATCTACTTTACACTTCTAAACTTTTTATGGATGCAAGAGGGGCTGATGCAGCACAACTGAGAGCAATCAGGGCAAACACTCAAAACCTGCTATCATTCTGAACTAAAACACTAATAAAGACATAGAGACAATTACTATCGAAGTGCTCTGCCAAATCAATAGAAACTAAAACTACATAGGAAAAATCTGTGGAATCATTGACAAGAAGGTAGATAAGCTGGCAGAAGAGATGCAGCTGATGGGACATAGCCTGGACAGCACAGATCCAAGGAGACAGGAAAGTGATGAGAGGGAGCAGCGCACACCAGAGGTTATAACCTTTGGTTATAAATTTGGCTCTTATTTAAACAAATGGTTCTTCACCTAAACTGTATAGAGGTAAATCCAGCTGTATCATGAAAGTTATGGTGGTATGGATTAAATATAGTAACAGGAAACTGCAATCCTCAAAGGTACATTTTTGAAAATAAATTTCCAGTCCATTCTCTCTTAAAGGGTAATACATCTATTAAAAAAAACAGCCCAAAGAAAACAACACAAAGCATTTGCTGCAGTGTCCACCAAAACCACTGCTGCTCCAAAGAGGTTCTTTTAAACTCAAGGTTGAAGTCACAATTTGAAAATGATTTAAAATCTTTTAAAAAGACTCTTGCTGTTAATCTCATGCATCTATATTCAGGCTTGTGAATATAAAGTCAAGACAAGAAGAACAAATACTAGGTCAGTTGTTAGTACTTTTTTCATCCATTTTGAGCAAGTAAGCTGTAACCAATTTAAATGTTAGCCTGCATCTGCAGCCAGATGTTTGTCTTCACTTACCTTTTTTTTTTTCTTTTGAACTAAATCATGTGGATGAATGGATTTTTAATATGTCTAATGATAAATTAACATAGAGGCTTCAAAGCCTGTAACAATGATCCCATATAACAAAACCAAGAAGATAGATAGCAAACCTACTGTATTTCATTTTTTCACAAGCAATCTCCGAAAGCAACTCCTCCCTTAGCTGCTTCACAACATGATGCAGCAGTTGCCTATTCCAACTTCATCAGCATGGTACCATGCAAACCTCCATTATAACAAAATGTGATTGCACAACAGTACTCCTCTGTCTCTATTTTCATGAAATATAAAGACAGGTGTGCAGGTAGGGAAGTTACCATTGAAATACCCTCTGAAGTTTCGGATTCAATACTAGCTATTATTTTGCAGGAAGTATCATAACTAAATTGACTATTGTGAAATGAAACAACGAAAATATGGAAGTTTGTAGGTAGGATACCTCCATGTGCATGATACTTGCCTAGCTTGTTTCCTGCAGAACAGTGTGGTGCAGTGTTATGACACCATAGAACAGTGAGACAGCACCTCCTCAAGAGAAACAATAAACTCACAACACATTCTAGAGTTGAAGCAGAAAAGATTGCTATAAATTCTGAACATTATTAAACTGAGATACCAAAATCTTGGTTCAGGAAAGGATACACACAGGAGAAATTTAGATAATTTAGATGCAAGAATGAGACTGCACTACTTTAAATTTCGTTTAACTCCTTTAAATTTCAAAGGCTGAAAATTCTGGAGATTTTTGGTTTTATCTTTTCGCAGATTGCATTTACAGTCAGTGGTAGTCTAAGACTTTTTACATAAGAATACACTAAAAAATGGAGCAGAGTAATGCATCCAGACAATAAAGTAATAAATACACGTTACAAGACCTAAAAAGGGTTTAGCTGTTCCCTGGGCAGGGGTAGACTTATCCCAGAAAAGCGTTACTATATTTCACATCTGCAAATGTCAATTTTTCAGTCCAGACAGAGAATTTTTCCCCATTTTCATCTGTCCTACTCATAAGTAACAGCTGCAAGGATGCAGTTTGCATGAGGTTAGTGCCTCAAGCTTTGTTTCCACATTTTTGTGTCCAAGCTTAAGTAAATAAAGAAACAGATCATTCAGCTTTCAAAGATGGCAGTCAAACATGAAGTGAATCACACTAGCACTGTTCGCTCAACATCACTGCTGCTAAATTGCTTGTACAATAGCTTGTACAAAGTGACCAACTCAACATCTTTCATGCCCATCCATCTGAACTATTTTCAAAGGCCCCATAAGGTGAAACATCATGACAAGGATTATTGTTATGATACAGCCAAGACACCTTTTTCAGGAAATAGGTCTGATGATTTAAAATGTCTTTCAGGGGTTTTACTGTGACTATAGTCCTCTTGCTGTCAAATGCATTCCCTGATGTTTATCTGTTAGTCAATACACTTCCTAATGCATACAATATATACTATACATACAATGACCTGATATGGATTGTCCTGGATTCCTACTTGTATTTTATTTGCTGTTTTCCAGAGTTACTTTATTCAACTTGCTGATTTATTTAGCTAATTGACAGTGCAAAACCTGAAGGACAGATCTGATTTTATCAGGGAACAGAAATAGCAGTGTGGTAGTTCTGTTGTCCCCAACATAAGGACATGGAGCTGTTGGAGCAAGTCCAGAGGAGGCCGTGGGGATGGCCAGGGACTGGAGCTCTTCCCATATGAAGACAGACTGAGAACATTGGGGCTGTTCAGCCTGGAGAAGAGAAGGCTGTGTGGAGACCTCGGGGCAGCTTCCAGTGTCTGAAGGTGGCTACAAGGATGCTGGAGAGGGATCTTCATCAGGGACTGTAGTGATAGGGCAAGGGGTGATAGGTTCAAACTGAAACAGAAGTTCAGGTTACATGTAAGATAGAAGTTCTTTACTGTGAGAATGATGAGGCACTGGAACAGGCTGCCCGAGGAAATGTTCCATGTTCAGGATGTTGAGCAACCTTGTCCAATGTGAGGTGTCCCTGCCATGGCAGAGGGTTTGGAACCAGGTGATCTTAAGGTCCTCTCCAACCCAAGCCAGTCTATGATTCTAATTACAAAAGACATATTTAGGCATATTTATAACATTCAGTGGTGGTAGTCCAGACTAAGATCACTTTTGTCCTTTGGAATGACCTACACAGCATAATTTATAGTTCACACACAGATGAAATAATGTTTATTTTATATGATCATTTCAAAATATAGAAAATTAATAGTGCACTAAGTTAATGCACACTAGCATTCATTTGGGCACATCTGTAGCATGCACCCTAGATCTTCCTTCTCTTTCTCAGCTACCACTTCTGGCCTTGTATCATGACAGCCTGTCCTTTCTATCTTCATTTTTGATGTGCTCAAAAGGCAGTCTAGCCAAAAACAGTATCATTGTGATGAAAACCTAATACCTGCCTACACTTGAAAGCATACAAGCCAAACATGCCTTAAGAGACTGGCTGATCCTTCTGGCGTCACATCACAGTAACTCATTTTCCTCTGGGTATATCATATAGAGGCAATATAGAGGCCATGTTTAACACAACAGTGTTTCCATGATGGCATCTGCAGTAGTAATTTCATGTGCAGGAGGGCTTCTGCTTGGTGCCACCTTGACTTTCAGCTCCATTGTTTGAGAGAGATGAGGTATGAGTGGCTTTTTCAGAATTGTGTCATGCCACTTTGAAGCAGAGCACTTAAGACACAATCTATAGGGCAGCTCTTGCAGCACAGACACCCAAAACTGGTAATGGAAGTGAAAAGAGACATGATGTCAACATGATGTGCTGGAACCATAACGGATCACCAAATCAAAACCCTCTCCTTCCCCATTTTTACTGTTGTCAGTAATGCTGTTCAGAAATCACTTCTCTACTGCGTTCAGCTTACTGTATCATTGCATATAGTGCTCACAAGGAACAGTGCTAATTCTGAACTTTGATATGATTTGATCCATGAAACTTGAGGACACAACTTCCACTGTCCATAACAACATTTTACAAAGATTTACAATATGACAAAAGAAAAAAATAAATCTTTCTGAAGGTGAAAGCATTGTTTTCCTGGAATACAGCAGGATTTGTCTGGGAAAAAACTGCGTCCTTGTGGCAAAAATATGAAAATGCTAACACACCAATAAAGAGTGAGAAAATACATTCCCTAGATATATGAGCAACATTTGAACAATTCCATTTGTTTCATTATAAGCTTTATAAACTATTTATAAACTTTATAAATTATATAAAGGAAAATCAGCTTCACCATTACAAGGTTCTACAACAGGTAATTATATCCTTCCAGTCATGCAGGTATGAGACAAAAGCCATCTGATGAATAACACTTAGGGACATTTTGTTGGGCTTCTCCTGGTTTCCTTTTCTGTCTCTTGGCCCCACCGACCAATGCCATGTTCTCCACAATAAAGACAGCAGCAGGATGTGTAAATAAAAATGACAATTTTACCTAAGTCATATCTTCTCTTCTTCTTCCACATTCTGGTGGGCCCAAGTCTTCAATCTGCTGCTGTAACATGTAAGTCATCTGTATGCTGCTACGCAGTCATGAGTAGCAGTCTCCTCTAACTACTTACTCTAGAATTTACTGAGTTCAATACATACCCAGAGACTTACCTTTCTGGCCTCCAAAACTAGACAGACAACACAAAGACAACATCAAACTTAAGGGCTAAAAATTTGTTGTGTGTCATGAAACTTGGTAGTGAAACTTTGGACTTGGTAGTGTTAGGTTAATGGTTGGATTAGATGATCTTGGGCCTTTTCCAACCTAAATGATTCTATGAGAAGTAGTCCACACCTGACCATATATTTCTTTACCGGGATCAGTATTAAAGCATCACAGACAATTAAGCCCACAACGTCAGTAGCAAACACTACCAGGAATATCTGACCCTGAAGAACAGAATAGCTCTACGAAGACTGAGAAGCCCACCCCAAGCCAAAAAGAATGGCTTTACCAGGTATGAAAAGTAAGAGCAGAAACACAAAGCGGGACCTGGCAGAGACTGGCTTCTTCGTCTATCTCTGTACTGCAGTTTCTACAGAGTTCCAGCTCTGAGGCCTGGGATAAGCTCCTTCCAGGCTGACAGAGACACTGTTCCACCCACTTTCAAGACTCTTGTCTAGCACTTTCCATGGGACAGAAACCAAAGTATTGGAGCTGAAAGTGAGCTGCTGTCTGCTCCAGTCTGATGCCTCCTTGGAAGGTTAGATAACAGTGTGACAGTGACAGTTAGATAACAGTGTTAGGTAGGTCGTGACAATGGCATGGATCAGGAGGTTATCAGTGACAAATTCATAATATAAAAGCCGCAGAGGGAGATTATGAACATAAGAACAACTTAGTGAAAAAACATCCCATGATAGCTCTTTCCCTACTTGCTTCTTTGCCCCATCACAAATTGCATTGCATTTTATTGCCTTTATTTTCCCTTACATTTACACAATCAAGGAAAAGAAAACCCAGCATTTCACTCCATATCAACTGATTAATGACAAGGGAGGCAGACAAACTTGTCTTGATCAGCCCTTCTTTTTATTTTTTTTCTGTTAACACTATTGTCTGGGCAAAAAGAAACAATAAAAAATCTCTGCATGTGATCAAATGTTTTTTCTGGTGAGCTAAGTACTAGAATAGATTAAGATGAACTGAAGACAGAAATTGATTACCTTAAACAGCTATAGCCAGTTAATGCAACACAGACTGTCTTCAGCCATGATGTGCTACTTTTACAGTTTAAAGTACTACCTAAAATATCCATGTGTTCACTAAAACATGCAAAAAAGGGTAATGGCGTAATTGTGCCTGTCCTGATGGCTGTGAAAATCCACAATAGACAATTGTGAAGCTTGCCAGTGCCAATTACTTTCCTCCTCCAGAAAAAAAAAAAAAAAAAAAAAAAAGTGGATTTAGTGCTGGCAAAGATGCCAAATTGACAATCAATCACTCTCCTGGCAGCCAGAGCATAAACAGGTGGATGTAGCTGGAACACACTCACTCAGTGACAGCTCAGAGAGAACCTGGCACTCTACCAGTTATAATGGCTGGCATATCACAGAAGTAAAACACCATCAGCTGAAGTCTCTTGACTCCAACCAAATATACCAGTGAAATTAGAAAGGTTAACAAAGTAAAATATATTGGAATCCTTCAGAATAATGCCAGTGCTGAAAAAATCATTTATTCTTCCTAAGGCAGTCAGCAAGGTAGCAATCAGCTCTCCCCAGCATACACACAGCGCTTCTGTTAGCTGAAATGCTCTGCCTGAAAACACCCTCACTCGTAATTGCCTCAGGAAAAAGGGCAATACAAAAGAATCCACCTAGATTTTATCAAACCAAGACTGAGGACTTCTCAGGCCTCTTCCTGGTTTGTTAGTTATGAATACTGGCTGGGTGTGCTTGATGCTGCACAGAACTGACCGATGACAAAACTCCTTTCTTAATTCTAAGCTAGACACAGTGCTCTCAGAATCTATGATTCACATAAAAAAACACACGCTGTGCAAAGAAATCCATGTCTATGTTTGGAAAGGGATTTACTACATTAAAAAGAATAATTACAAATGGAATAGTTATTTAAATACCTTAGGGATGAAGGAAAGCAGTCAAAGTTAAAAAATGGTTTGGAAAAAGTAGCTAGCAAAATTTTTCATTATTTTTTTACCTTCAAGTCATGCTACAAGGTGGATCTATTTTGTATGGCTGCTGCAAAAGTTGGCAACACATTAGTGAAAGATGGTTATTTAAATATATAACTGGGTTTTGAACAGGTACATAGCTGTCAAGTTTCATGAAGCTAAACTTTGATATTTTATGTAAGTATATATAACAAGCACATAATTTGCAAAGTGACTTTAAAATATTATCTTTACTTGCCTTTCCAGCCTTCTTTTCAAAACAGATGTAGGAATTATTACACATGCACAGCTGAAGGGCCACAGTCAGGAGAAAGAAGTAATGTGGAGTCTCAGCAGGTCTGAACTGCTAAGCAGCGTTGAGTCTGGTGAAACAAGGAGACAGCAATTCACTGGTTCACTCATTTTTGCTTCTCCCTCAATTCCTGATTAACATCCTTCCTCTATGAATAACAGGTTTCAGGAATTCCTGTTACTCATGCACCTTTCAGGCCTTTCAACTTTCCATGCACCCTAATCAGCTCTTAATAACTTGGCTATGAGACTGGGTGTCTCTTGCTCCATGCAGTCTACAAAATTAACAGCAGAAGCTACGACCACTCAGCACAGAACACAGAGAAGCAAAGCTATAGTTTTGTGATAGGCAAACTAAAGACAAGGGAACAGCTGAGAGATTTAATTCCACAAGATGCCTATTTATTGCTAGACAGAGAGGTGTAGAGACAACATGAGTAAATACAAGAATGAGCAAAATAGATGCACAAATACTCCAGCATCATCATCAACCCTGGCAAGGTCAGATGCTGTACCTGCTCTGTTCTGACTGAAGGAGCAGTCTGCTCTCGTACAAGGTTCCCAGACAAGGACTAGTTTAAAAAATAAAAGATGTAATCTAGAGAAGTGTATTTGTACATAATGAGGATGGGTGACCAAAAATACTCTGTGCTACCCCATCTGCTAATGAAACACTGACTAGGGACTGAAGAAATTTTTTCCTGAGAAATTCCTCATCTCCAGACAGTACTTTTTTAGATTTGCTGCACAGTTTTATGTAACAGTGTTACAGATTCTTTGTCTTTTCTAACATACGACTTGGTAAGAGACGAACTCTCATCTCTTCCTTTGTGTGTGTGTTTGCATATAAAGAATTTTGTTTGTATGTAAATGCCTGAAAAATTTGGAACTAAAATCAGTGACATGTAAAACCCTGATGAAAATGTAGCTGCTTTTGAAACGTGGGTTTTGATGAATTTTGCATGATCACTTTAAAGATTCTCTAATGTATATTTCAAAGGACGTTTCAATACTGTGTTTTAGATCAGCTCATAACTGATAACTTAGGTTTTTCCAGGACTGTTCTCCTGTGGTATCTAGCTTCCAAACTGAGATTTAAATGTATAGTAGTTCTGAATGAAATCACAGGCAGAATATTAGATTACAGCACATAAAACATCACAAAATCCTTTGTTAATGATAAATTAAAACTTCAGCTAAGGCAAATTTTCTAAAAGTATCTGGGAATAGCAGAAATGGAGGCTTTTTGTGCTTAGCAATTTTCTTGTATGATTTGTTTCTATGGTCTCTGTATACAGAATGATCAAATATTACCAATGACTTTAGATCCTAAGATATTCACAAATTACAAATACATTATTTCTAAATAAAGTCATTTCTTATAAAAAAAATATCCCAGGCAATAAATAACTATATAATATCATCATTTTATGGAGGTGTAGTCTTGAAAAAGTTACTGGATATTTTAGATTATTTACTATAGTTAATTGAGCTCTAGGCATTTTACCGACATTAAACTCTGGGCTCTACACTGTAGCATTTCCCATCCCTGTCCTCCAGGCCCTGGTACTGTGTGATCTCTATTCCGCAAGCTGAAGTCAACTGACTTCATCCTGATATCAAAAGTGCAATTTCCTACTCCTCCTGCTAAACCTGGCAACAGGGAGCAGAAGCTGGGGTGGGAGTGTGAGCTTCCATGCTAGACAGCAATGATAAATTAGATTGACTCAGTTACCCACACAATTACAGGTCCTGTTTGCCCCCTGGGATCAAGATGTTGACCTGTTTTTTAAAGTGCTTTGAGGACTTCAGAGGGAAAGCACTGACTGAGGGCTATGCCTCCATCTAAGCCACACATTAGAATGCAGTCATAGTGCAGTTGAAATATAAAGATCTATGTAATATAAAACCGCACTGGATATAATTACCTTTGTACATAAAGTTAAGAAGCAAATTTCCAAAAGTTCTTATTTCTCATTCAGGCACCAAAACGAATGGTTTCAGTGGGAGATGAACCCCCTTGGGAAATCCTGTCAGACATGTGGCAGGGTACCAGCAACTAAAAATCATTCTTGGGCATGTAAAAGTCTGTGGCATCACATGAGTAACTGAACACAACAGCGAAGTTAAAAGTATCATTGCTTTTTATCTATCTACCTCTTGTTTTGCTGTCTTCCAAGATGACAACAAATCGGCTTCAAATTACAGCTAATGTCAAAAATGCAAGTTAGTTTTACACTCTTCTAAACCATGTTTGTTCAAATCATGTGTTAGTTTTGTGGGGTTTTTTTTTAATTTTTTTTTTTTGAGGTCCCTAAAGCCTGTATTCTCCAAAAGACTGAAAGATGAGCAGCAAAAATGACATACAGATGAGGACATAAGTACTTTCAAGGCATGATTGTAAATCTTTTGCAATATCTGTCTGCACCAGAGAACAGATCTATGCAGCAGTGGTCTTAGCAATAGCATATATACCCATTGCTTAGTCTATACACATAATTTCTATTAGCTCTATTTGCTGTGATCTCAGGATGAGTGCAGAATATCCAATGGAGAGCTGCACTGCAGACAAGAAGTTTCAGGTCCAAGAGAAGTCTGCTCTAGATCAGATTCAAGCTATTCTCAGCTTCCTAAGAATCATATCATTCACTAAAATGATATACTTCAAAAACAAAATTGGTATGTCTATTTGTTGCGTCCATTAGCAAACTGATGATCAGAGTATCCGTGAGTTATTTTAATTCATACATTAAAACACACAAAATCAAGACTGCAAGTAAATCATAAATGAATGCAGAAATGTATCTGTTTAATATGATAATTGTTTAACATCTGGCATTAGTGATGTTTTTTCTAATGCCAAGTAACTGACATTTAAACACATTTAAACATTAACATGCAGGGACAGGAGGTTATATAAACAGGCAAGAATATAGTTTTAGAGACAGAAAATAAAACATTTGCTGGTCCTCTGCAACAGACAAGCTTTCTTACTGAAATTTGCACTTGTAATACAGTGTCCCGAGTTCAGCAGTAGGAGTCATTTTTCTCCTTCTTAGTATCTGGTGTAATGCTGTGGTTTTGACTTCTAGCCTGGGAAAAGCACTGATAACACCGATGTTTTCAGATACTGCTCAAATATTTAGTCTGACCAAGGATTTTCTGAGTCTCATGCTCTGCCAGGGAAGAGGGGAAGCTGGGAGGAAGCAGAAACAGGACACCTGACCCAAACTGACCAAAGAGGTATTCCATACCACAGCACATCATATATAAACTGAGGGCAGTTACATGGAAGGGTTGGATCACTGCTCGGGTCAGGCTGGATACTGGTCAGCAGGTGGTGAGCAGTTGCATTCTCTTCCCTTGTTATTTCCCTTATCATTATTATTATTGGTGGTAGCAGCAGTGGTTTGTGTTATACCTGTTACTGGACTGTTCTTATCTCAACCCGTGGGAGTTACATTCTTCCAATTCTCCTCCCCATCCCCCCGGGAGCTGGGAGGAAGAAAGGGGGGGAGTGAGAGAGCGACTGCATGGCTGATTGCCAACTGGCTTAAGCCATGACCATACTCAATAATGTAACTGAAATCACTGCTGTAGTTGTTCTTCTCTACAATTCAGTTGGTTAAAGTCCAACTTAAACAGTTTGCAAAAAAGATGGTCTATTTTGCCATCGAAGTCCTGAACCTTAAAAAAGGTGTTGGCATCCACAGCTCCAGTTATTTCAGCAATAGCTGACAGTGCCCAATACCTGAGCATAACAAACACACTCATACAGTTTCTTACAAGCTGCATAAACAAGAATTGCTTTAACTACCTGGAGAAAGCCATATTAAGAACATGTTTGCATTCAGTATCATACAATTAAAACTTGAGACAAGCAAACTGTAAACTTCTTTTACCTATCAGGACTGAAGCTGGTGCCATAGACAGGTCCACTGTGACCATATAAAATCTTCAACTCGCTTGCTGTTTTCTCATCCATGATCCTCTCCAAGACGTCATCTGATTCTTTGTCAATGAGACTAAGATCTGCAAATATAGCAAAGTTCAACTATTATAGTAACTGTTAGAAGTTCAAAGATACACGCCATGAACAGAAAACAATATGCTCTCTAAAAGTACATGGGAATTAGTAAGTTTGAAATATGTAATGGCACTTGAAATGTTTTTTACCATCGTAAAAGGTGAAAATAACACTACATAATAATCACTCTTCCTTAGGTCTTAACTGAACTAAAATAAATTAATCCTGACATATTATTTTTCATATATACATTGTTCAGGCTCCAAACACAGTAACATCTTTATAGAGATGCCAATTTTTCATGCCTTTTCCGAGGTAGTTAATATGCCACAAGCACTCTTTACAGACACGTTCTGACAGCTGCATGCTACACACAAAATAACTTTGAGACTGTGAGGCTACTATTTCCTGAACATCATGACCACATCTCAGGCAAACATCAAGGTTAAGAAATGTCTGTGTGGTATCTCGCTTCAACCACAACATGTTGTTACATAAACAGCAGAATTAAAGCAGCCTGAATTTGTGTAGGTTTTGAGCTACAGGACATTCTCCTCCATCCTTCTCAGAGGTCTCTCTTATAATTTCCCCCAGAGTACCTCTAGCCTCTCCCCTAGATCACCTGAACCCTACTACACCCTGTAGTTATCATGCAGCTCAGAAGCAAGATGGCTGGTTCCAAACTGTATGCACTGACCACCTCACACCAGGTGTACACAGCCAGACTTCACATTCCTTTACAAATGTTCCTAATGGTAGTATATAAGATGTGATCCAATATATCTGTGCAGATAGATACAGTTTATTTGAAGTCAAAGCATCTAACTGCTGAAGACAACTCTCCTGACACAGATATCTTTCTCTGTTCATGCAAAACACAGCTGTCACAAGTAACGCGTGCTCATATTCAGTGTTATGGCTTGTCTTACCTGCTGCTGTTTTCACACTGCGTAGCTTTTTCGGAGTCACAGACCACACTCTGACAGTAGAATCAGCAAATCCTCCTACAATCATGCTAGAGTCATCTGTAATATCCACTGCAGTCAGACCCTGAACACAAAATATTCTTTATATTGCTTGTATCTTTCATGAAGAATTTCAAATATTACAAAATCCTAAGTACTAGTAAAAGAATTAATTTTACTTATTTACAAAAATAAGAGGGAACTATTTTAGGATAGACATAAACATGTAAATTCTTGTGCCATTAAAAATAAAACTGAATGAAGCATGTATGAATGGAGCATATATGAACTGTAAGAATGAAGCAGAGCTAATAGTGACAAAACAGTGCTATTATTCAGTATTCTGGTGCAAAACATCTTCTGCATATGCTGCAGAATACACTCAGAGCCCACAGGAGAAACAAAAGCAGGAATTATGGTAAAATCAGAGCAAAACCAAGGAACACAGAAATTATATAGTTTAAGGAGTCTCTAAAGAGAACTATTAACGTTCTGGAACATCAACTTTACAACACTTATTCCAAATACCCCAACAACCCTTGCCAAGGATGCCAAGTCTTCTTTCTTTGTTAAGAGCGATATCTATAATTTTTATTCCCTTTTCCCAATTGCCCAAACTCTTCTTTTACCAACCTGGTAAGCATTAAGGAATGTGTAGAAACAGATGGAGGGCAGGCACTCTGGACCAAGACGCACACGCCGCGCAGCTTCCTTCATATTCATGACTTTATCTAGCTTGTCAGAGTCTTTCAGTTCAGGCAGAGGAATTCTACAAGCACATATTTTTATAAACTAAAAGCACCTTCCACACCATTAATCGAAACATAGAAAGCAAAACCCTTGCATGTAATCCTGCACCTCAATATTCAAATACAAAACAAGAATTAGAATAAATGAAAGACCATGTAGATTAACTGATCAGATAAAGAGCTGTTAGCTTTAAGACTTTCAAAGAGACAGTGGAACGAGATAAACAATTGAGTATGACCTGAAAAGTGGATAACAGAGTAAAATATTATCAAGGGAAATTCAGATTGACTGGAAGGGCAAAGACAGAGGGTTATATGCTAAGATGTCCATTACCTCCCTTAGAAGTCTTATGGCTAAAGCTGTGTAGGGCTGAAACGGCCAAAATGCTAAAAATGTCATGTGAACAGCGATGTAGGTTTGGCATGACATGACTGGATTTAACAGGACTTCTCTACACATCATACCCTTGGTACCTGTTTTGGGGAGGAGCATTAGGGTCCTGTTTTTTACTTTTTGACCCTACGCTGTCTTTTTTAGGTTTTTTCTTCTTTGGCTTTCCCTCCTCATTTTCTCCTTCTTCATCTTCATCATCCAAAGGCACATCAAACTCCGGTTCTTTAAGTAAGCCAAAGAAAACCTGGAAGCCAATAAAACACACGACACAAAACAATAATCGCTTTTCTTACTGAGAACTATTTTTTTTTAATGGAAAGTTTTCAATGTAACAGTCCAAGCACTTTAAAAGTGCTATGTTTAATATTAGTGCGGACATTACAGGTTCGTCCATAAGAAATGTACACATTCTGCTGTTTTATTCAGCGACTGATCTGGACACCTAAGTTCTCCCACCATCTCTTCACACTTCCTTACAGCATAATCCCTACAGTTTACATAATTTATGTGTATAGCACTGTACTACTATGCTCTCAAGATCTACACAAACGTATCTTGTAGAATTACATCTGTTGTACAATAGGAAGCCAAATAGTCAAGTATCCATTTTAAAACCACAGTGTAACTTATGAGTTAGCTCAAGTTTAATTCACTGGGCTGAACACAACGTTGTCTCTCAAAAGGTTTAGTTTCTTCTAAGGTGACACGTCTTGTTGATACTGCCAACAAGCATCCACACAATTCCTTCTTTCTGTTTTTAAGATCTCAAATGACAGTTATCAATCTGCACTAAGGTGAAAACTAAGGAGGATTGTTCAATTACAGAAGTGCAACAATCTTTGCCTCCTACCTTTGCTTTATTAGCCTCTCGTTTTGCCTCCCCAGCCAAGCTTCCAACCATAGCATCTATCTGTTGTTTACTCCGAGGCATTCCATCAAAGATGTCAATGTAAAGATGCTCCTGAACAATGTTCCAGATTTGATTGTTCTGCTTTTCCTGAAGATGCCTCTTCAAGAGTTGGTAAGAGTCACGGGAAATGCGCAGCACAAACTTGCTTGTTCGGAAATCCAGCATGGTCTCATTACCTTTCATATGTTCTTTTTTGGTTAAACTGGATAACACACGCAGGTCATCCTGGTAATAGCACTCCTGATCCCCATGAAATCTATTGAAACAATTTAAGATTTATTACAAAAACATTATCTCCTAAGCACATACTTCCTTAGATTATTTTAACATGAAACATACATGTAAGGACCTTTTGGAAGCTACTGACTACAAGAGATTATTTTCTGCAAAAATAAACTGCATCCTGGGGAAGATACATGACTGACTTACTGTATACAGTAAGAGCATTCAACCGTTAAAACAAAAGATGAAGAAAACACACAAATGGAACCTCACAATTTCATACATCCAAAGGATTCTTGCCTGAAGTAAACAGTTACACTGACATGCTTATTTAAAGAAATGAAACTTTAATTTGTGTCATCATAAAGTACAGGACACTTTTTTATTATGCAAGAATATTTGAATGCATTTATATCTGATTCATTATATGAATATACACATTTTACAGTGTATGTTTTTCTCACTCTCCACTTGTATTACCTAATAGCTAACATATGTCTAGAGCTTTCCATTTTTACTCAAACCATGTTATAATATAGTTTTGGCAAGGATCATTTTAACTATTTACAGCACCATTTTTGCTGCTCTAAATAGTTAAATTTTGCTCCCTCCCATACTGGAGGGAGACAAAGTTATTAATTCAGATTGAAATATTTCAAAATTGATCTGAATCCAGAAAACAAATTTCATTTTCTTCTCAAGTGATAAAGAAGTGAACCACAGTAAAAGCACAGAAAATTATAGATTATTCACAAATTAATTCCTTTAATCTCACTTGAAGAATTTCAATATATACATTATGACATTAGAAATACGTATAGTGTACATTACTTTGGCATCTTAGTAAAATTTTCCAGTGCTAAAAAATGACCCTACACTCTTTCTCTAAAGAAGTATCTCTTCACTGATTGTTTTGCAGCACTGAGCCCATCAGCTCACCATAAAGACGGTTCAAAGTGTGCCCACAGACAGTTCAAAAGCATGAATTTTACGTATCTTCCCAAGATAGAAGATTGGAGAAGGATTTAAGAACAATTTCTGTAATCCACGGTACTGTTACTTCAGATTACCTTTCAAAAAAAGACTTTGCTTCACTCTCGTGTTGATTGTAGACCAGTTCCAAATACATGTGCACAAAGAGAGGATAAAACAGCTGAGACAATTCCGCTCGATGACAGTCCAGAGAACACTCAATGAAATGTTTTAATCCACTGTAGTATTCCTCATACAGAGTTGGGTCTCCCTGTTGATTGTAGGCAGACAATACTGCACTCACATCTGGCTGATCTTCCACAACAACGCTTGTTCCAACTGCAAAAGCATTAACATAAGCAAGGGCTTGTAAAAGAGCCTGAAAGAGCTAGCATAGTGGCTAACAACTCCACTGGTAAGGAGATGCACTCAGAGCAAAACATGACATGAAGTCTTGTGCTTGCTCAGCGCTAAGTTTAAACAATACAAGTGAGAGGATGGTAACACAGTCCAGTAGCCAAATCTCTGGGCACCTTTAGCCTTTGTCCTTTCCCCGCCAACAGTTGCCTATAAGGTATTTAACATAGTGTCTTATTCAGCTAAGATCATAAGTGTAAAGGAAGAAGCCACTAACAACACAAAAAAGGCTATAAAATCTCAAACAAGGAGTGGGTTCTTTCTAAGGCTGTAAAATATACCCACAATAACTATTTTGCCTCCAGTAAACAAGCAAATTAAGTTCATTGAATGAAAAATTCACCAAGTACACAACCATTACAGTGCAGTGACTTTTTATCATTTGCTAATGCTCTAAGACATCTGTTCTCCATAGCAGTCATTAAACATTTTCACTGTTTTTGTCTTCTATACAAAAACAACCTTATCAGGTGACAGTAGGAATAAACTGACTTCACACTATACATTCACTGGAACTTGGACATATCAGTTTCTGAAATTTCATGACACTATTCTGTAAATGTGCCACACAGCATACCCTGATTAAAAATAGTTAAGACCCCTGTTATGCAAAGGACATCTCAAGTACCCACCATAGTCTAAAGCCTCCTCTCCAAGTACTCTATGGCACTTTCTTCAAAACACAGCCTGTACACCAGGTCTCTGTTCTCACCCCTCCAGCCACATCTTGGACCAGCACATCTAACTACATAGGAAACCTTCAGCTGCCTCAAGATAGGGCACAAAGACAAGGAAAAGCACCTCTCGCTTTGGCAGTGCTCCTTGCAAATATGACCCAATCCTTGGTCCCTTGCTTCAGTGGGGCACCCACAGGAGCCCCCGATCTCTTCCCAACTTGTATGGGGAAATGACACACACGGGGTCCCCCCAGAAAGCTGGGACTGACTCTCGCTTCCCACCCAAGTGAAGGCCACCCGAAGGGAAGCATGACCCGACACTGACCCTCGTGCCACAGCATCACGGACAGCCCCCAAGGCTGCAAGAGACACAAGAACCAGCGAGACCCCGCGGGTCCCGCCAGAGGGGGAGGACTCCGGTCGATCAGCGACCCCACATCCCGCCACGGGCCCCACCTTTCCCCGGCGGCACGGCGGCGACCGCTGCCACAGCGGGGCTGGAGGACGCGACAGTGGCGACATTGCCTCCTATCGCGGCAGCGGCGGTAACCCGGCTGAGCAGCGCCTCGCCGCCGATGGAATCAGCATCGCCACCCGGAATTCCCTGAAGCCCGGCGCCAGTGGGGCTAAGGGCTGCGGAACCGAGGTCATCGCCGAGCAGGCGTGCTTCGCGGCGCAGGATCTCCTCGGACTCGCGGAGGTTGCTACGCCGCAGGAACTGCAGCACAGCCACGAGCGTCTGCCGGTCCAGCGCCGCCGGG
>JAOEHX010037689.1:0-18573 GCA_025448015.1 Bolborhynchus lineola
TGGCAATTTCAAACTGATGCTGAAACTACAGTTTTTCTATGTGCTAAGAGGAATTTTGGAGTCCAAATAAGCATTTTATGTCTAAATCAAACTTGCTACTTTGACAAACCAAGTTAAATTCCATACAGAACCAGTTTCTCCAAACTCACCATCTTTTCTAACATATTTTATTCTACCATATTCTGTCTGCTTTTGACTGAGGCCTCATAACAATTATAATGCATATCTGAAAGATAGTCAGCCTCATCATTTTAGGATTTTGATCTGCTTTGACACATTCTGAAGAAAAAAGACACTGAATGTCTCAAATGCCATGAAACCTAATCCTAAGCACAGCCTGAAGACTAGGAATCTCAGCCAACATTCAGTAAGTAAAAAGGCTACTTTGCTAAAGGAGACAAATTTCAACAAGCAGTTTGACTTTTTTGTGAAGCATACATGCCATATTGAAAAAATTCCATGTTAGGCCTAATTAATTCAGAACAAGCACGCATTCAAGTATGGTTTGCATTCCATTTCAAGCTGCTTAAGGAGCTGAGTAACACCACAAAAAAATCAAGTTTTCCTTCACAAAATTACCTGCCTTTCAGTCTGCCCATGATTTTTTATTTTTTCAAACAAACAAGTAATTTTGAAGCTTGTAACTTACCTAATGTCGAAGCCGGCACAACAATCAAATGCGGGCCCGTATGGCCCTTTTGGTAAAGATAAGCTAGAAATGCGATAGCTTGAATTGTCTTTCCTAAGCCCTAAGAGGAAACAAATCCATTTAAATAAAATTTACAATCTGTAGAACATAACAGTGTTTTGTACTCAGAAGACAATTACAGTGTAGTCAATGTTAACTAGAGATTACAAATCTGCGCAGAATTGTTCTGTTTAGCCACACTGTGTTACAAAAGACAATTCCTTCTTAAGGACAATTGCAGACAAACTCATTTATCTTTTCAGCTCAGCATTTGAGCATCAGAGATCCATTTTTTCCATTTATGAAGTTTTTTATTTTATTCAAGTTCAAACCTCAAATCTTCTTAAAAACATTACAGAAACAGTGCTACAGACAAATGATTACTTGGAAACTAAGTGGTTTTTTCTATTTCAGCCAGTTGTACAAAGGATATTCCAGCTATTCCTGAAGTGGAATTTAACATGGAAATCAAATTCAGAATAAACTTATGTTTCTGCCGGTACTCGCTTTTCTGTCTTCCATATCATGGATTTAAAAATTTACCTTATCTACCAGAAAATACATACATAAGGTAGTTCTTACAAATATGGAACATATGGAAGTTGAGAAACACCGCCTATGTCTTAGTGAAGAAAACCCATCCATTCACTTGTGGCTCTTCACAAGATGAACAGAAGCCAGAATTAAAAGCAACTGTCAAGACAATCAGCAGCTGCATTACCAGGTTTGTTCTGCTGTACAATTACTGGTGGCATCAGCACCAAACAGAACCTCAAACTTATGATCTTTTCTCTTTTATCTCAAAACTTATAGAGAGTATAATGACAAGAGATTGCTGAAATGCTGGAGAAGCAGAGAACATTTCTACCACCTTTTTTTTTTTTCCTGTATTGTTAACTACCTATTTTGAAGCTGATGGAGAAGTGTAGAAGTTAGGAGCTCACTACAGCTAAATGCTGGACAAGCAGAGTGAATTGTATTTATGGGCAAGGAGCTATTAAAATGAGAGGATCTGAGGATAACCTATTGTGGTAGAAACTACTTCCATTGCCATCAGAAGACATTGTGCATCTTGTACTTACCAGTGCCCAGGTTACCTTTGACTTTCAAACTGAAAGTAAGAGCTCAGCAGGTTCTAAACATTTGGAGAAACTGTTTGCAATTTAAACTGTATTAGCTAAAACAAGTTACTTAGAATCTGTTTGGGGTTTCTAGGAAGTGAAAGAATTCAACAAAGTCATTTTTGCAAAGTTTTCAATGATTCTTAAATAGGGTTTACACTTACCATTTCATCAGCTAATATGCCATTCAATCCGTGTTTATGCAGTAGTGCTAGCCAGTTCAGACCGATCTTCTGATATGGCTTGAGAACAAAACTGTTAAAAGATGGTGACATGTTAAGCTTGATTTCTTGTTTGTTTCTTCACAAAACACAACTTTACACTTCTGTTAATCACAGAATAGTCAGTTTAACACTGCCTATATTTTAATTCACTCTAGATCTCCCTATGCAGTGAAAACCACAAACTTTAATCAGTCACCTGAATATCAAAGAGTATCTCTGAACCTTGTAAGCAGCTTACCTGAATTTTCAACATCTCTAAATGATCAAAATTCATGCTACACCTTTCCTCAAAAATCAGTGATCCATAACCAGTTAAAAATCAGTTACACAACTGGTAATTTTTAAAATACACCAAAAAATTAAATGGCATTTAGCAGCTGCATCACTAAATTTGCTTTGTTGTACAATTACTAGTGGTGTTGGTACCAAACACAACCTACAAAACACACTCAACAGCAAGTCACCTAGTTCACCATTTTTTGCCAAAGATGCAGCATCACTAATAAGGTCCCTCCAAACAGCTCCTTCTTCCTCTCAGGTCTGCTGAAAATCCTTTTGCTATTTACCACTAATAGCGTTCAAGCCTAATCCAGGTTGCTACTCCAGCCATTCCCACTTTACCCCTATGGCTCCCAACTCTTAGGATAATGTCCCCTCACCATATCCATCTTCATTCCTCCTAATACTCATTTCGAAAACCTTACAGATATACCTCTCTAAAGTAAATCCTTCCCCATATGACATCCCTGCTGCCTGTCCCACTGCATACAGGGCTCCAGATAATTCTGTACATCTGAGCTTCCTGACTGATGTCTTAGGCCTAGCTGATAACTTTACAAGTTAGCTCACATAAATTTTGATTTAGCATCTTTGAAATATATGGTGCCCCGTTACAAAAGCAATTTTTTTGGTCGTTGGTTTAAAGTAAGTTGACAACTCATGATCCCAGCACCCAAAGTTGGCTTCTACATTCACGAAAAACTACAGCAAGTAAAACAGTTCTAAAACCTCACCAGTTTTCCTGATCCACTTAAATACATCTGTTGGATTCCTTCAAGTCTTGCACCTCCCTGTCTAGCTCACTGAGAGCTGCTAAGTGTCAAGCATTTGCAACTCTACTTTCAGAGACCACAGTTATGAAAACCCCAGTCTGCAAAAGTATACCTGATTACCTGACACCCTTGCAAGAATAAAAAAGGGAAAGATACCTCTGATTCAGAATGGAAGGTTGAGCAATGTTCCATCCACATGCTCCACCTGCAGTAAGTTTGGTTACTTGTTTTGTCAGTTTGCTTGAAATGTCTTCACATTTACTCATGAGCTTCAGAACCACGTCTCTCTCCTTCAGCAGTGTTTTGCAGTTCCACACTACGTCTTCAGTCAAACCACTAGTCTTAGTCATTTTTGCAAGCTGCAAAATAATACCAATAAAAAAAGATACTATGAACTCTGACAATAGCAACAAAGGTGCTATGGTGAAAATCCACAGCTACTGCAGGCAGCAGCTAATTCAGGACAGCGACGGCACCCTGATCTCCTCTCAAAACTTCAAATATTCCTTAAACACCTTCCCACCTTGACCAAAGCCAACTTCCTCTGTTGCTCTGTACTCTCAGCCTACCAAAACGAGAGGTGGCTCACTTGTGCTTTCTAGAATGTGTATCTGATCTAGCATCAATTTTTATTTTCTTTTAAATAATATCTCCATGTCACAATCCTTCCTACATCAATTATGAACACAAGCCTTCTCTAAGAGCTCCAAACTTCTTAGCTGTTATGAGAATTGCTACTTACAAGTCTCATTCTCACAACCTGGTGCCAAATAAAGACATATCATGTGACACTGCATCTTTAATAAATATTTAAAGGTGCCTTTTTTTCCCCTTCTACCACATGTTTCCTCAAGGCCACACTACTTTGTATTTTCTTCCCCTAATCTTCATTATCTTCACTACAATATGGATATTCTCAGGTTTTAGAGCCAGGCACTCTGATGTTGTGTCAAAACATACTCTTAAGGCCCACCAGCTCCTCCTCGATTTCTGTCTGCAGAAAGTGTAAAACCTTCTAATAAATTTAATAACTGTGGTCATATTTGTAATTATAGTATTTTCATGCATATTTATGCAAAAAGTTATTTCACTCTAAAAAACAGCCATCTTCCTTCTTTACAAATGGTTTTTAAGAATTGAGGAATAGCAGGTCCTTTGGATTCACCATTCTTTTGTTAAAACAGAAGTAACTTCCACACGGATTTCTCTGAAATTTAAATGAGGGATGTGTTAAATTTCAGCACAAACTTCACAGGTGCATATCCCCCTAGAATTCTTTCCTTTAAAAACCTACACATGTTAAGCAACTGATCAATTCTGCCACATTGCAGAGTAAAAGCAGAGGGGGAGAAAAAATAAAAAAATAACAAAATGGTGCCCTCTACTGAAAGCTTCCTGTTCGAGTTTTGGGGTTTTCCTTATCTGTGGTTTTGTTCCATTTAAAAGGAAACCCAGAAGTTTACCAACACTCATAGACTGCACCAGGCCAGGGTATGTATGTCAACACTCGCAATGAAGTTTTCTAAATAAACACCTCTATTTAGATATAACAGACACATGAAGAATGTAATTTTTAATAGGTTATTAAAAAATTTCTACATTTGTTTTGATGCCTAACGCTTTGATTGGCATGAATATAAATCCTGTAATCTATAAATGAAGTTGTGGAGAATGAAGCCATCTGTTATGAACAGAAATTGGATTGTTTCATGCCAGCACAACGCTAGTCTCAAAGTTAAAACAAGAAAAACTGCAGCCAGTGGATTAGATGTGAAACACACAATGTTGCCCTCTCATGCAGAACACAGCAGTGAGACCATCATAGACAACTGAACCCACTGACTTCCACAGCATGCGTTACAGAAGGTCCAGTGGAGCTCAGGACCACAGCAGTGCTCCTCAACGCATAAACACCATGACAGTGCACCCTGCTCAGGCTCACTTTACACCACTTTAAGGCAATTCTTCTGATTCGACTTTACTCTCCAAGGGTGAAAGTCAGCCTCAACCAACAAACTCCAACTCCACTTTAAGCAGCCTCCATTTCTAACCTGATGCATCTGCTGCTTCCCTTCAGTTTGTATTGGTGAGAAGTGCTTTTGGATTTCCTGCTAGTTCAGTTTTCAAAGCAGTTTGCACATTTGCAGCCAAACAAAATGAGATGATAGAAAAGCCAAAGCTACTTTCTGTTGAGTTTCTATCTCCTCACTCATATACTATTGCAGTATACAGAATATGATGGACAAGTCCAACTTAAAAAGGTTGTCTACAACAAAAAAGCCATTTTAATTTATGCATTCCTGGAATAAGACATCCAATTTCCATATATGCTGAGAGCCTTACAATCTTTCTCTATTCTAATAATGCATAAGTGGTAACAACTTCTAGTGCTTTACATTGCATTATAAAATACACCATTACAGTAAAAAGAAACCTTAAAAACAAGCCGATTTCTTGAATGCTGAAACTGAATCAGCTCCCTCCATTATTCTACCACTCTTTTTAGTTCGTAGGAAAAGCACTGGGTCACTGAGCTACTAAATCTTTACAAACAATTAAATCCATACTGATACAAAACGTCTGCTAAAATCTGCTGCAAACTGCTTCTACTCTGGGCAAGTATTCACAGTACTATATAAATATGTGGTTGCTGAGAGCAGGAATCTTTATGAAAGGCAAATTTTTAACACAAACAGGCCCATACAGCTTTTTTTCTATTAAATATTTTACACAGAAAAGGAGAACAGCCCTGTAGCACATATTTCTGCAAAGACTTAAGCTCAGGCAAAATCCAACAAGTTCAGAAAGTAATAGCCATATGACAGATGTTCTGTGAGAAGCCAAAAGCTTGGGGCAAAACGGATTTCTTTTGCAGCATACCTGCACCTTATTTTTTTCCATATATCCTCCTCCTGTCTCCCCCCCTTGCCACACAACATACAAAGATCATTTTGTTTTCCTTAATAATCTGTATAGTATAATTTACTATTTTGTGGTAGAACATTTCACACACTGAATAATAAATGTTATTGTTCTCCACATACTTCAGAAGTTCTGTTCTGCCCTGGAAAAAATACAAGCAAATCTTGCATACATCAGTAGGAGAGGTTTCAGAATACAAATTGATAATAAAACACATCAATTACTCTGCAAGACGGCCTATGCACAATTACTGCTTTAAAATCCAAAGCACTAATAAATTAAACCAAGAAAATCTTCTTCAGTGCATGTCAAAAGTTTTTACCAACATTGCTCTTACTGGGGTCTGATGGTTGGCACTTAACTGAAGTTTCATGAAAGGCAACAAACCAACCATGGGAAACATGTGAAAGTAACATCCCTGTGACAGTAGATAATCTACTTACCAAGAGATATCGTTTTCCCTCTGTTGTGGATTAGCCTTCTGATGCTTTACCTTGTATTAATAAAATCACAGCAGCTTGCTCCACTAAAAATGGCTGCATTGTGCAGCTAGCAAAACCATGCTAGAGACTAAGCTGCAGTAGATTAAAGAAAAAGGACCAAACACCCTCCACCCCCCAAAACAACGACTGTTTCTTATATGCAACTGAAAATATCCATGCTGGCATCTTCAATCATGCAGCTATTCTGGAAGCTGCTGCTGTTGTTCAAGTGTCTGCAGTAAAGGTCCTGCCACGTTCTTGCCTCTTGCATAGATTTTCAGCTCTAAGGGCTCAGGAGAAACTAGCAAACACCTCCTTTACAAGTGAAAGCTCTAATTTCTTCTTCTGCAGTGAAATCAACCAACTTTCTATGCAACAGAGTGAGTGGCAGTAAAGTCAGCCAATCAGCTTCAGTTTTCCAGAAAAATCACCCCTTAATTCATTCAAAATCAGGTCATATGACACTATTTGAAACGCTATTGGCTTAGGAGGAACATAGCTTTTAGCCTAATCAGGATAAGGCCACCCATCTAAGCCTCCCTAGACTAAAGCCACCTTGACTCTAGGCAAGCTGGGGATAGAAAAAGAAGAATGCAGACCTACCAGAGCCTCCCAGCTATTAAAGGGCCGGAGCACTATTATCTTCTGAGCTGTTTTCTGAGAACACTGGGGAATCAAAGTCAGTTCACTCAAGGAAGCATTCTGTAGGAAGCTGAGAATTTTCGCTTTGTAGCAATCCTCCATCACTTCGTTGCCGCTGTGGTAGTCCTCATCAAAGACACTACCACCATCTTCAGAAGCTGAGTTCTCCTCCTCTGAGTCTGTTTCTCCTTTAGTACTCCAAATGTTCATTTGTCCTTTGTCCTTTTCCTGAAAGCTGCTCTCATCTTTTCTGGGAGATTTCTTCACCTTCTCTTTACTTTCACCACTTGTGCTCTTCTTGGAGGTTCCAGACCAGTCAGAATTGTCATGGTGGAGAGAAAAATGTATGTCTATGTATGCAATACAGAAGGCAACAAGTCAGTACATACTGTTTAAGAGCAAATTACAACATACTGTTCTTCCAAAATAAACCTATATAGATATAACACACAATTGGAGGATTTAATACACGTCAACAGCAGGTGCTATTAAGAGAAAAGAGTAGCTAACACCATGGAACTCTGTCTAAAACACGTAAGTAGTACCAACTGTGAGTGTAAGATGAGGAATGCTAACTTCTGTACTGCTCAAATAGCAGAGGGTTTTAAGTAGTTATCTTAAAATACAGAGGATCAACACAACGTAGTATGTGTGAGCTGCAGATGCTCTGAGGTAATAGCAGATAGCTAAGAACTCTGATGTATCACTGGGATGAGATACTGGTCTCACTCCACCCAATCTCTGCAGAGGGATTAATTCTGCTGATTTCATAAAACAAGCCTACTTTCAACATGAAAACTGGGTATTTTTCACAGTTTAATACATCTCAGTACAGCATTCTTCTTTGGAAGAAAGCATTTGCAATGTTTTTCTTCCGCTCAATCCCAGGTCACTTTTGACTGACTCCAACCCTGATGTCTACTTTCTTAGAAGCAGCAGCAAGGACCCAACCTCATGCAAACTGGTAACTCCCTCCACTTGTAAAGAATCCAACCCTATCCCAAGAATACTTAAGTAGCTGATACAGCAAAACATACACATTTCTGACAGTCATTTAATACTGAAATTAATAAACTCATTGAATATTATTTAAGTTGTAAGTCACAGCTTTACCTGGAATCACAGTTCTTGCTCCCTGCCACATTTAATGCACTGGTATTTGTAAACTGGTTGCCCTAATTTAGGGCCTATTTCTAGTATTTTCCTCTCCTATAACGTATTTTTAAAGGATAAAATAGCATATGTCACTTGTCACCTATGCAGTTATTGGCAATCACTGATTTACAGATTACTCCAGTTAAAAAACAGCACTTCATTTTAAACAAGCAGGAGTGGAGCAGATGTCAGCTTTGAGACATTTCAAAACATGTTTTATGATATACCCATAGGTAATTATAACTTCTTACGCAAATCTGCATTAGCAAGACAAAGATATTTATCTCTCCTTACAGAAAAAAAGATACAGTAATCATGACACTTTAAACTCTTATCCTCCTCATAATATTAATTTCAAGTATCAGTGCAAGTTTCTAGGCATACTGATGTCAGGGCTGTCATTGATGGACATTAGAAATTATTTGTATTGCAAGTCTTTTTGTTTTATCCTAAAATAAAACGGATTATCAATCTGTTCTTACTCTCATCTTCTGCAAACGCTCTCAGGGTCTCCAGTGCTTCATGAAACACCCAGTCATGTTCCTGTAGTACCTCTCTCAGTTCCTAGTAAGAAAAAAGAAATTTTGTATTGTGACAAGCAAAAACTGATTTTCTGTGCATAACATTAAGGAACTAACAATTTTAACTGCATAAGGCAAAGAAAACCCCTAATAAATCAGATGATTCAAAATAAAAGGAAATCAAAAGGAGAAAACAGTTTATCCTTATACACTCAGTTTAGGCACAGCTGCACTCCACTTTTCGAAAGGGTAAGAACACACATAAACAAGTTTTACTTCCAAAAAAACCCAACATAGTATTAAAATGACCTGAGCAGTTGCTGAGTAGCATCAGGTACTAAACTAGTACAAAGCACACAGTATAATTAGTCATCCAAGGGAGAATGCAAGAGAGAAGGATAATTTCCTCATGCATTTTTGCACTATGCCAGGCTTGTCAGAGGACCAAAAGTAGAATCAGAAGTTCCATATTCTGATTACATCCGACTGCTCTCAGTTCAGGGCAAATTACATTCCAGAAGCAGCAGCAGTGAACACCTTCCTACTGTGAGCATCTTTCAAGAGTGCTGCTGGTGTAAGACCTGTTTAGTTTTGATTATCAACAGCTGCAATTTTCTCAAGAAGTCAAAACCTGTGTGCCATGATGAGAGATGAGCTCACCTCCTCATCCAGTATAGGGAATGCATTTTGCAGCTTCTTCACCAACATCTCTTGCCTCTCCCATTGTCTTTGGGGATCTGCCGTATCCAGCTACATTAAAAAAAGTAATCTATTAGATTTAATGTAAATTATGAACCTAGAAAAAAGCAAAACAAAAAAACAAACAAAAATGCCACAACTAAAACCAACCAAACGTAGTCAACATTGCTTATCCATAAAAAAACACTCTGAAATACAAAAGCACTTTAGACAGATCTGATTTGCAGAAGTGATTCCTTGTCTGTAGTTGATATAAGATCAAAACTTTCACAAGCATAGAAAATGTCTTCAGTCTTGAAAGGCTATCATTCTTTACTCTATAAACATACACATTGCAAAGTTACATACCAAAATATAAAGTATTTAGAACTATCTTGTCTGTATTTATTTAAAGTAAAAAGTTAGTAGGGATTCTTGGTAATATTTAAGGCAGAAGATGGCAGGGTTAACAGTCACTTTAGGTTAGATTACTAAGCATGCAGTATTTAACGCACCAGAGCCTATAAACGTGTCAAATGGTGCATTTTTATGAACATGTGCAAGTAAAAAAAAAAAAAAAATCCACAAATAGTATGTCACAGTACCATAGAGTCACACCAAATCCTGGCAAAAGTTTTCATCAACAATAGCTTCATGAGCAGCTACTATCAGAATACAAATAGGGAGTTTTTTTATGAACCAGCGCCAAAAGCGCTACATGCCACAAGCCGCTCTGTTATGTATTTACCACAAAGTATTACACAAGTTTCTTCACAGCTTTGAATGCAAACTGGTTACAGATGTACCTATCTACAGCAGAGATGCCAAAAGGCTTGATCAATATTTACTTCACTGAATGATGCTATTTGCTGAAAGAGCAAAAACCAGATCACCCAGAAGCACTCCTAGTAACAGAGGACAATGTTCCTTTCCTCAGTGAACGTATGGTAGCATTAACAGTACAGCTACAGCATGGTAAAGTAGCTGGCAAGGTATGCTCTAGTCTGAGGAACAACCTTAGAACCAGAGGAAAAGCAAAAGTGAGGGGAAAAAACCACAATGACCTAACAACCAACCCTGCATGTTTTCTCACTACAATTCACTTATTACAAACTCTAAACCCCATGTTTCAGCTTTACTTTTTCCCAGTCCTTACCGTTTTAACTGTAATGGAACTGTTAAAGCACAGAAATCAAACTGCTGTATAAACCGAGGTCCATTGAAGCACAGCTTGCTAGGGTGACTGGATAATAATTCAGTAAAGCTTCCTTTGTAACCACTTACACAAAAGCAGTAAACAGGCTATTGGGATACAAATCCACAAACACTATAGAGAACAAAGCAGGTTAATTCCATTCCAGATTCCCAAGAACACAGAAAAACTTCATTCAGATGGCATGATATTAGACTTCTTGATGAAACACACGAAGTTCATGATACCACCATCATTGACAAAGTCAGGTAATTCCATTTATTTTACAATGCATAGAGTGAAAAAAACAGTACTTACATCATCTGTCTTTGTCTCTATTGCGACTTGTTTAGTCTTCTTTCTACAAATTGGGGGACTATCTTCACGTTTCCTTTTATTAGAAGCAGCTTTAAAAAGAGTTGAAGAAGAAAGGAAGAATTAATTACTTTCATTAAGCTTACCCCAAAACAGTAGGATCATTCAAACCAACACTACAGTAGCTACTTGTTGACTGCACAAGATGTTTACCAGTCTCCACAATAGTTTCCTATTATAGTTCACACATACATTGAAACTAAAAGCAAAGCAGATGCCTGAAAATACATGTTTATTTACCTCCTAAGTTTTCTTTAGTAGCTTGGCAATTAATCAAGCAATTGCCTCTCATATATTACGACTGAAATAGCTTTGCTTATTTTGTTTTTTTAATAATTGCCAAGTGTTTTACATGTAAGTTGCATAGTTTGTTTTTCTTTGAAGCTGACTGCTTTTGGAAAGTTGGTATTTAATGAAGGTTGAACCCCAATCACAAGATGGAATATGTACAATACTGCCAATCGGGAAGTGCTGATGACTGACTCAGCTGCATATCAGGAAAGTTATCACCAAGCAGTTTTCAACACTAAACCAAATGTCTGAAAGAAAACTATGCGTATTAAGTCAGTGATAACCAAGTATCAATGATAACTATGATACTTATGAATAGTTGATAAGAGCCAGAACCTTCTGAATATCTTTGGTCCCTCCTGATTATCAAGAGATTATCATCTCAGCACTAAGACCTGCCCAGTCAGGTGCATTTTCTGACTGTGCTGTGCACAGCTCATGAACACATTACCATTATTTCTGCACATTAGCTTTGCTTGAAACAGCAACTGTTACCAGACCAAATTGTTGTACATTATTGTACTGCAAATTGAGTCTTTTTTAGAAGAATAACTGCCTGCAGAGCTTTGATGTCTGATACAGCATGTGTGGCCACCCTTCCCTCCTGAACTGCCAAAAGTGACCAGTGAACAAGCACATGCACACAGAGCACAATTCCAATCCTGAAGATTGCCTGGACAATCAACATAGAATTAATTAGAAAGCAAACTGTGGTCTTCTGAAACCCACCACATCTGTAAATGATGAAAAATACCAACTTTCCAAAAACATTCACATTTGCAAGGTACACTCAATTACTCCTTCATGTGTTAAGTATAAGGCTGAGGAGATGAAGAAACTCTACTACTGCTAGATGAGAACAATCCTTGGAGTGGAGATCCACTCCGGAGCACATCAGGCCTTCCAGAGGAATCCTTGTTCTCTCCAGAAATTTTATGATTAATGAGCAACAAGAAAAGCAGCTCCAGGGTTTCAAAATTTAGAGAAACATTTTCAATTACTTCCACTGGTATTTGCTGCTACCACTACAAAAACAGCCTTATTACTATGACAATTTTATATTACAGAAGAGTCATTTTGGCCTGTTCAAAAAGCAGTGAACATCAGACAGGTTTATCTGAGGCTTCAGCTTGAAGCACCCTCACTGATTTAATGGTTTTCAGGATGTACAGAAAACACTACCAGAAACAAATCACAAGCCGCCAAGTATCAATACAATTTCAAATCTCTCATTCACATACCTATTTTTAATGTCACACACCTATGTCGTAACTCCAAGTCATCTGCAATGCTTCTTGTTTTAGCTAGATACAACTACTGAATTCATGCTATAAATACAAATTTTTGTCATTTTGAAAGCACAGAAAAATTTGAGGATGACTCAGCTGTGCTTTTTTAGCGATGCCATGCTTCACAAAACAGTATCTTGTCCCTGATCTCTCTTAGAGTCAACGCTTCACAACAAGTTAAGCATATTATAAATTGACACAGATAAGCAGATGTTCAGTAGTATCTTGATTTTTAAAAATGTGTCCAAAATGATGTGATTTATACCATCACTTTCAGGCATGCTTACTCCTAACTAAATATTTTATAGAACAGCTGTGACAAGTGAGAATTTTGCTGCCAAGATTTTTCTTTGGGCTTATATTGAAAGTATGTGAAATAGCATTCTTAGATCAAAACAAAAATGGCCAAAAGGCAGGGCCTACATAACACAAATCAAAGTGTTTTGGTTCAGACACCATGGACTTCAACAAAGTGTATATATTTGCTTAGATCGGGTTAGTATTAATCAAAACCCTTGAAAAGCACTCATAATTTCCAGGAAGGGATTTTCCAGGAGCAGCAGCACTCAAAATTAGTGTCTCTCAAAAATATGTCAGCTTTTGTTTTCCACTGTCAGCATCCAAGAGTTCCCATTTATAGAATCTGATCACAGTGGAAACCTCAAAATGTTGGTCTGGTCGGGTAAACTCTATAATTGTTTTTAAAAATCTTTGAAGTTGTATATAAAAATCAGAAGATGAAAAAATATGGCAAGCACAATGGGGAACTGAATTAGCAATAGATCTTCTACTTTAGAGAGGGATTAACACTGTTCTCCCTCAGCACATGAGCTTCCTAGACATGTTGCTTCAAAATCCATAGGATACTGCATGAAAAGACACATTAACCACTTAGAACAACTAAAGTAATCAAGAGTGATCATAATTAGCTTTGCAGTCATCTCCAAACCATGAAGATATCTCAGGAAAACTGTGCAACAACTGAACTGCATTTGGAAACTTCAGCTTTTTATAATGACATTAGCATTCATACCAACCTTCCCTTCTTCCCCTACCTATCCCAGTACATCAGTCAGAAAGATAAACATAAATGCAAGAGATTTAACCCTGGACTTAAGTAACGTCAAGAAGCAACCCCAAAGCTCAAGAATTATGACCCTTTTACATACTTACCATTTCCTACAAACTCCCACATCATGTGTTTGGTTTTGTTTTGGATTTTTTGATAACAGCATGAGATTGCATAAATTCAGATGCAGAATAAAAATTCCTAAATAAGCTCTGAGGGCTCAAAGGCATGGTTTGGAAGATGTCTGGCTAGAGAACCATGAGGATTTGTCTGATGTTTAAGACTAATGGTTCTTCCTGACAATTACAAGCAAGTCTTTAAGTCAACATGAAGAGAAAATTGTGATGGGCCTTGACACAAACAGTTATGAGTGGCTACATACTCTGCATATTTTTTCGATACTACCATTACTCTTACCCACAATATTTAAAATTACTATTGCCAGCCCATTACTATTTGCCTCAACTTCTGGGCAAAGAAATCACCTCATGACACACATGTAAAGCAATCCTGAGCTTCAAGGAACAAATTCCAATTTTTTGTTCTATTTTTGGGATTTTGGTCCACATCTTTTCATCTTTCCCTTTGCAAAGCCTGTCATTTCAGTTTTGTGATGGCAATAAAAAATAGTATAACTTTTAGCATATGCTTTACCACTTTTTAAATACCTACGAGCAAAGTTTACTTTATTGAATTAGCTACAGCTCCTAAACTTTGGGTTTGGTTTTTTGTTGTTGTTAAACTTACCTTCATAATCAAATTGCGAACCAGCAGCTTCATTCATTGTGTGTGCAGATTCTAACAACTGAAAAAAAAAAAGAGACAAGACAACTGCTAAGTGATGAGACTTAATCCAGTTGAACAGAGGAGGACAACGTGTGTATTAAAGTGTATTAAAATACACTTTAAGAAAAACACCTCAAAAATACATGTATCAGAAAATCCAAGCACAAAATTAGCATTACCAAGTTAGCTAGATTGATCACATAAGCTGCATTTGGAAACACTTTTGAAAAACTTACTGGAAAACATTTTAAATACATTCTCATTTATTACTACCTTTCTCCCTACTTCAAACACACCGTGCAGGCTCACTTAAAAGATCTTTGTCAAAAGCTGTTCTATCTTACTACTGCAAAACTAGATGATCCAAAAAACTGATTTTTTAACTCATGTCTGTATACTTATGTCTGTGATTTATGTCACATTGGTCAATCTCCTGAAAGTACACGCACAAAACTTGTAATATGCTTCAAAGTTTATCTATATTTCCTTGCAGTCCTAGACTCTTTCTCCATCCAAGTGTAAACATAAAATAAGTAACTTTTACAAATTATTTGGATGTTGAGACTTTCAGAATGTTTTTTGCAAGCAAGAAAACTACAACAGAAGCAAATGGCCTAAGGGTTACAAATATGAAGAAAACACAAAAAATTAAGTTATGATGAATCCTGATTCACAAGTATCTGTCCACATTTGTAAATGGCATCTCACTATTCTGGTATAATAAAAAAAAAAAACTTCCTTTACAAAAGGCTCATGATGTTTCCTTAATTGCCTTCATCAGTTGTATAGAGTTTGTCAGGACAGACTGTTCCAGATCCTTCATGAAGGAACAACAGATTTGCCTAATATTTCTCTGTCTCTTTCAAAAATGTTGCAGATATGTAACTGTGGACCAAAATTTGCACAGCTTCTATGTACTACAAAGTTCTGCTAATAGAGGAGCTATCTTACACTCTCCTGAGAATACCACTACATACACTGAGTATGGCACTACATACCACTGAGTAGCACAAGGGTGTTCCCTATAATAAAGCCAGAGGCTTAGTAAAACTGCCTCCAGAATAGTCATGAAAATAAAGCAAAATAACATAATTACTTCTTTTAATTCTTGGTCATTTTTTGCAGGAAAAAAGTCCTTCAGTGTTTCCATCTTTGCAGCTCCGATGTCTTTCTCTACATCCTTCTTCACAGCTGCCAGTGGATC
Source organism: Bolborhynchus lineola (assembly GCA_025448015.1). Lineage (NCBI taxonomy): Eukaryota > Metazoa > Chordata > Aves > Psittaciformes > Psittacidae > Bolborhynchus > Bolborhynchus lineola. Next base: position 15,692 of record JAOEHX010037689.1, read on the forward strand.
CCCAGTGGAAGCCAACTGGGACAGCTCATCTTCAGACTCTTCATCAGGCTGTTCAGAGCTATGATGTACGGGGAAGGAGAAAAAGAATTAAAATTTATGTTTGCTTACACATATTTTACTGTAACGGGACATTACCATAAACCAAAACCAATGGGATCTCCCAAAATGTGTTTACATACTTTCAGTAACACTGAAGTGACTTGTACTCAAAGCAGTACCTCCAATTCAGGACAAAATAAAGCATATATGATTACATACAGTCTTCTGTTTGCAGTAAACACATTTCAACATTGCAACAATCCTATAATTTCCTATGGCGGATCAACATCTACGTGCTTGTCAACAAAGCCAGAGTTGTGCACATCAGAAATCTTACTCTCTCTGTATAATCATAATCATATTCTTACCAAGCAAGAAGAAACACTCATTTAACTGTTAAATGAGTATAACTCCAAACCACAAAAACTTGTGTGAGAGTTCTGCTTTTTTCCAGCAGAGTCCAGACAGTGACTCTGGTAGTAAAGCTTGCAGCACACTTCCTTTAGGAAAGATGTGCTTTTTCTCTGAACTTTCTGCTTTCTGAAGAAATAAGTATCCCTGATTCAGGATAAGTAGGGGCTGGGATACCCTGCAAAAAGAAAAAAATTTGCAAACCTCCCAAACATTATGCACTAAAATGCCCAGTGCAAGGACACTTGATTGACCAATTCTGGGCAAAGACAGGCTAAATTCAGCACAAGCCAGAGCTCATAAGCCTGGCCACATACAAGCTAACTCCTGCCACGCTCTCAAATTGTTTATTAGCTCAACAGAATACCACTCATGAGGCAGCTTAGTGGGTTCAGCACACATTAATTAGCACCCAAGGCAACACACCATGCTGAAGTGTCAGGCACTAAGGTGCCTGGTGCATGAGACCAATGGCCACATAGGAATAATGGTAAGTACAACAGGATGTAACTTATGCTCATCTCTCCCACTAGGAGTCGCTTTGCTGTCCATCTCTCACCCTCTGCAAGCAAAATAAGGTTTAGAAATAGCAAGCTGCGTCTCTGCAAGTTGGATCCTGCACAGATTATTAGTGTCACTACCACATAATAGAAAATGCTTGTAGCTCTTCCAAATCAGGCTGATCCCAGAAGCAGTGTAACTATGTTCACAGAGCAATGCACACAAGCCAATTTGGTGTATCCAATCATCTTGCCATCTCTGTGTCCTTGCACAATCAACAACTTAGCCATAGACAGAAACAGGAGTTCACTCTAACTATTTTCGCTTTTTCTAACCGAGTATCTCCCATAGGTTGAAACTTCGGGGAAGATGCATTTAAAAAAAAAAGCAAGAATTCTGCTACAGTAACTCCATGCTCTGAAGGCTGAAAACGTGACAAGAGACTATGCCTGTTAAGGTTACTATTTCCCTAAAAGTTTTCCACAGATGAGTTCAGCTAGACTATCAAAAAGCAGGTTAAGCCATCTTGTTTTGCATAGCACAAGAATATTTAAGGGGCACAATTAGCACATATCATTCACACACACATATAACTAGCAAGCAATAAATAGCAGGCATTTCTTTAAGCCATTCCAACTGGTTGTGGAGAATGTCTGTCTGCATCTTGTCTCTCCTACACTCTCAATGCTGCCTTTTTAGCATCCACACAAGAGACTCTAGCACACTATTCTCTGCCTTTCTAGCTAATTCAAATACATAAATTTCCAAATCATAAAAACAAGTTTTCACTAAGCATTGCAAACACATCATGCAAACAGCACCTAACTTTAGCTCATACTTCACACTGAAGCTCTACTTGCTTTCCTGTTCATTATGGTTTCAGAAAAAAATGAAACAAGCTAAAAGCAACTCCAATATGGTTTAAAACTAATAAAGCAAGTATTTTATGGTTAAGCTTTCTAGTGCCATTAAGAGGATTTCAGAGAGGCAAATGCACAGACATACAATGAACATCAGACATATCATTCAGTATTAGAGCAGTCCTTTTCAAGTGTCTTCTCTGAGAAGATGGCTTAAGCGCTGGATTCTTCTTCTCTGGAGTTCCAGTTAAGTTTAGTTAGGGCAGGTAAATCACCAACCAGTAAACTAGAACCTAGCCTCTGATTTTCAATTTAGTATTTCAATTTACAACATCGTATCAGGTTGTAGAAACATTACAGAAAACTGAATTAATGCATACCTTACAACTGCATCTCTCCGTGGAGTCCTGTTTTCTTTTGGAGTGCTGAAGCTTCTTGGTGGTTCACCTTCGCTGTCTGAAGACACATCTATATACTGTACCCCTCTTTGGCGCTTGAAGGAGGGCTTTTCCTTGGTCCTCTTGTCTTCCGGAGTTTCAGGGATGGTAAGGTACCCTGTGGAAGCCATTTCAACAGGAGAAAAGATTTGAGACAGTGACACATAACTCACAACTTCCAATGTTTATCTGTACTTACAGCATTAGATAGCTGTGATTTCTTCCTTATACACAGCAACCATTTAAACAGAACTCACATCCTCATGCATGGAAAATTCCTGTAAGCTGTATTACTTTAAGTATTAACTTACTGGGCAAAAGGTCCTCACCCCTCTTACATCAAACAAATAATTTTTATACTGCAAAGTTTATGAGATCATGTATTTTATGTTAGCAACTACTCATAAATACAGTTTTACTTTTGGAAAAATTAACAATCAGCAAAATCCTCTCAAATACTTCCACGCTGATCAGGACACAGATAGAAACATACTGGTGTATCTGATGGCTGATTCACAGTCTGCTTGTCCTGATAGTTTGTCAAAAGGGAATGTCAGCATTATACTGCAGAAAACTAGGAAGCTACCCTGAAGAACTTGACAGGTAAGTTGCACCTCCTATCGAGATATAATCT